>PVIY010012257.1:0-55187 GCA_004026745.1 Myrmecophaga tridactyla | reverse complement strand
GGCTCCCGGGAGTTGGCGAGCAGTGCCGGCCTGGCGAGCCCAGCTAAGGCGGGAGGGGTGCTCTGTGTCCCCATGCAGGCAGGAGCCGCGATGAAGGGATGGACGGAGACAGGTCTGCTATTGGATGGGTTCTCAGACCAGCCGCTCCCTCTCTGTTGAATGAGAATGAATTTGCAGCCCCCTTGGGCTTCTGGTCAGGGTCTTCTCCTCCACCTCCCAGCCGGCTTTCTTTGCACCCTGGAGGCTGGCGGGACCCGAAGGGCTTGGGGGTCCTGCGGACAGGTGGGCAGCCCTCTCACTTCCCCTCTGAGGTGGGGACCCCAGTGCTGTTGTGGCCACTGGTGAAGGACCCCCATTGCTCACAGCCTGCCCTGCCTAGTGGCTTCACCACCCCCCATTCCAGCTGCCCAGCCGGGAGGTCTGGGGCTGAGGGGCATCTTGTGAGGCTGCGCTCGGCCCCTGGGGATGACACTAGGGTTACACTCCGGGCAGCCCCATCCATGCCCTTGGTGGGGCCCGGCCCCCTGCCCCTAGCCCTGAGCCTACCCAGCCAAGGAGCAGGGGTGGGGTGGGTGGGGGAAAGAGCACTGGATGTGGAGTTAGCCAGGCTGCTGTAGGGTGTGCTAACCCGGGAGGGGAGAAGATGGTCCATCTCCAAAGCGGGGTGGCCCGTCCTTTGATCCCTTTCTGCCTGAGAGCCTGGGGGTGCAGGTGTTCGGGCTGGGTGCCTGCCCCCGGGGTGGCAGGGCTGAGGTCTCGCCCACATGGCCCTCCTTTCGGGGATCCCAGGCAATCAGATGGTCTCAGGTACCTAGCCCGTCTCTCCTCCCGAGTCTAGAGCCAAGCACCAGGATCTGGCAGGGGAAACTGAGGCAGCGTCCGTGTTGCCGTGGTTCTAAGAGAGAGGAGCATGCAGTTACTTCTTTGGCTGAGGTGGAAAAGCTTTGGCCAGCCCCAACTTAGGGGTCCCCACCTTATCCAAGTTCTGAGCAGGGCCTTGTGGGGTTAGCAGGAAGTGGCTGTGGCTGCTGGGCCGCCTCTGACCACTGAGCCTCCGCCCTCCTCCTCATTAATGAAGACGGGGCGCAGGCTGCTGTGCCGCCTGAGCCCCCCTGCCCAGCACTCCCTGGGGCTCTCACTTCCTCTGCTCAGCCCTTCCCCACTGGCAGGGACTCCACGCTTCTCTGGGAAGATCTCTGGGAGGACAAGTCTTGGCTCTGCTCAGTGGTTTCTTACCTTCACAGGAGGCCGGGAAACATGTGCTCAGGGCTGCATTTTATGAAGCAGCTGGAACGCATGACACGCTTTCTATACCAGGAGATTTATGGGGGCTGCATGACTTTAATGGTTGTGGGGAGTGCACTGCTCTCCCCCAGCTCTGTCCTGGCCGCTGTCTCTGAGGCAGATGGGCGTCAAGCCTTCCGGAGCTGGATGGGGTGACGGGGTGCGGGAGGCGGGGGGACTGCCCACCCAAGCCTCCCTGGGAGGGACGGCTGCTGGAAGGCCCCTGGGACCCACCCTGGGCAGCCGATAAATCTAGGAGGCCTCCGGGTGGCCGGAAGACTCCCTGCAGAGGTGTCCCACGCGCTCAGGGCTTGCCCGGGAGAGGAGGGCCACTCCCCAGGACCTGGCCCGGCAGGTTGTTTTTCTCGGGCCGGGCTTTTCCTGACATGCGTCATTTCCCAACAGGCAGGAGGATGAGCAGCACCTGGGCCTCCCTCGCTGGCCAAGCAGCTTTCCTAGAACCTGCCCGGCCTGGCGGGGAGCTTTGATCCCAGCGGGAGGTCCCCCAAACCCTCGCAGGGGCGTCAGTCAGCTCTCACTAGCTTTCTACAGTGGCAGTGGCGACGGCAATGCCAGGAACTTGGAAGGCTGACAGTTCTGGGGGCCACTGGTGCCAGGGCTGAGGCTGGTGGGAAGGGGCAAGTATTGAATCTGCTCGGGCGCAGAACCAAAGCAGGGCAGCCATGGGGCAGTGAGTCTTCTTGGGGTTGGGGGAATTCTAAGCACAGGGTGGGCCCTGGACCGGCCCACTTTTCAGGTTACCCTTGATAGCCTGATAAATGTCCCGAGCCCTGGGACTCTGGGGAAGCTGAGGCACCTGGGAGAATGGCCAGAGGCATGTCTGTGGAAAGCCTGTGGTCAGAGACGGGGCAAGCAGTCAGCCGGAAGGAACCCCATGGGCTGGGCAGGCTGTGTCCTGCCCTCCTGGCCCCCAGACCCCCTGCCTGCCCCAGGCTCTGCCTCCCAGTCCCCCCATCCGCTGCCCAGACCAGCCTAATGTGAGCTGCCTCTCCTGGTTCCGTGGAGCCCCAGAGCCAAAGGCCAACCTGTGCCCAGGGACAGAGCCAGGCGCCCCCTCACCCCACCAGCCTCAGGAGCCCCGGATGCTGGGGAGGGGCCTTGCACTGGATGCCCACGTAAGCCCACGGCCGGAGCAGCAGGCGTCCGTCAGGGCAAGGAAGTCTGTCCTCACGACTGTCCTGCCCTCGTGGCTGAGAAAGGTTCCTTCCATGAAGGCCTTTCCTGCCAAGCACACATTGATGGCAGAAGCTTCTGCCCCCCTGCCTCCTCTCCTGGGTGCCGAGTTCTGCCGCCTCTGTACAGCAGGATGGTTCACTGAACAGGCACGTCGCCACCTGTGAACTCCAAGGACAGGAGACAAAGTCCAGCCTGGCCTCTGGGCCCAGACCGCTGAGGACTTGCTCTCCGGAGCCTACCCTATCCCCTCTGTCCTGCAGATCCCCTTTCTCTTCAGCTTCCTCGGGGGTCCCAGGGGCTGCCACAATCCTCAGTTTGGCCAGCCTGACCCGCTCAGCCTCTCGGGGCCCCAGTCCCCAATCCCAACCCCTGGTTTTGTCTGTGCCAAGAGGAGAGCCCTCGTTTGGGACAGAGCCCCATGGGACGAGCATGCCAGGCTCTGGGGGACCTCTTGACTGGCTCACCTGCTGCAGCTGCCAGGACCGAGCTCTGGTGCTGTGGGGACTCAGAGGAAGAAAGGAAATTTGAGGTGTGGACCCCGAAATGCACCAGCCCAGGCTCCCACTCCACAAACCGGGCTGGGGGCTGGGAGTGGGGCTCCAGCAGTTGTCCCGCCGTCTCACTTGGCCCTTGGCTTGAAGCTGGTACCCTCTTCCTGTAGACTAACAGTCTCTTAATTTAAGGGGTGTCAGCCATCCCCTCCACCTGGTCGGCCTTCCTGCTCTGGCCTCCCAAGGAGGAGCCATCTCTCCCTTTTCTGAGTCCAGGCCAGGGCCGGGGCTCCTCGCCGGGGCCCCGTGGTGGAGTTCGTTGAGGCCCACGTGGGCCGTTGGTGCCAGGATAGCAGGTGGGGGCGTCCTCGGGCTGCCGCTGCTCGGCCTGCGGTGAGTTCCAGTCAAGGAGCCCAGCCTGGGGCCCTAGAATGAGGCAGAGCCCCCCGGAGCCCACCGCCCCACCCCCAGGTGGGGGCAAAGCCACAGGAATGTCTGGGTTGGCGGGGCCCCGGCTCCTTGTGGCCCGGTCATTCCCGGCTGGCAGCCAGGCAGGGCGGGCGGAGGGGCTGGCAGCCCCGGCGGTGTGCCTCCCCCCGCGCGCCGAGCGGGTCTGTGTGAGGTCACTGTTCGAATGTGTATTTTGAATATTTTCAGCTGTATGTGCGTGGTGGGGCCCTGGCCCGCGTGCCGCGTGTGCAGCTCATACTTGGTGGGCTGTGTAATGTGTAGAGGCGCTGCCAAGGGCAGCGGAAATGTGGCCTTTTTCCAGCACAGCCACATGAGGCCTGCCGCCACCCTCCCTGTCCCTGTCCCTGGCCTTGGCCTGTGCTGTCCTTGGCGACTAAGGCAGCTCGTGCTGGGGAGATGCTGAGATTTGCCGGGGGTGGGAGAATAAGGGTCAGTTGATTTGTCCTAATTGACCAGTGTCCATTGCAGTGACCCTCTGGCCCCCCAAGAAGGAGCCATCTCTCCCTTTTCTGAATCCAGGGCAGGGCCGGGGCACCTCGCCGGGGCCCCATGGTGGAGCTTGCTGAGGCCCACGTGGGTCCTTATTGCCAGGATAGCAGGTAGAGGCTTGCTCAGTGGGAAAGCAGGTCCCCAGCAGTGCTGTACTGACTGTGCCCCCCTCCAGATGCTGTATCTGGCTTTCCAGGGTGCTCACTGAGGGGAAGAGGTAGCTCAGAGACCAGGAGAGGGTGGGGCAGGGGCCACCAGCCCTCCTGCTGTGAAGGGCCACATTCTTAAGGGGCCCCCAGGGAGTAAGAAGGTCCCTGGGGGACCTGGAAGGCCAGACCAAGGGCAGACGTTGCTCAGCCAGCTCTCTCCCATCTCTTCTCGGCAGGGTTGCAGACCCCACCAGGCCTGCCCTCTCACCTGTCCCTGGGCTAAGGCCCAAGACCTCCCTAGAATCCCTGAGACTGATAGATGCTTAGTACTTGGGCTCAGGCCACATCTTGAGGCCCTACCCAGAGGAGGCCACATCTTGAGGCCCTACCCAGAGGTACCCCTTTGCAGCATCCTTGTCTGGCCACCCCGACGAGTGCTGGGCAGGCAGGGAAACAGCTGTATCCTGAAGGATGCTTATTCTGTATTCAGCTCAGTCCCAGGGAGAGGAAACCGGGGCTCTCAGGGACGCGGGGGTGGGGTGGGGGAGCTCCCCCGTTGCTTAGCTGAGGGGCATTCGGTCGCCATGGCGACCTCCCTCTGTACAGTCAAACACACAGCCTGGCCACTTCTCCCGGCCCCCATCCCCCCCAGAGTTCACAGTGAGTGTTGAGTCCCTCGGTGACAAAAACATGGAAACGGTTGCCATGGCAGCCATTCTTTGGAGCCCTTGGATGGGGGTGCAAAGTTCAGGATGCCCAGGAACAGCTGAAACGAAAATGGGAAAATCCACCACCTCCCTCACCCCCCAAAGGATGCGTCAGATGGTGTCCAATGCCCCCCTAGGCCCAGCCGGTCCCCAGCCCTCCCCATCACCCCAGGCCAAGTGGCCCGTGTGGGGAGGCCAGGCCGAGGTGCAGGTGGGCTCATTGCCTGGAGCAGAAGTGGGGCAGGGATGGCTGGCCCCATGTTTCCCAGGGGACACATCCTTGTAGCTGCCTCAGGTGGGAGTGGGGGAGCCTCAGGGAGCCAGCCTGGGACTCATCTGTGATCTGGGGGGGACAAGATGCCCCTGCTATTTCAGGAAAGCTCAGGGAGCCAGAGCAATCCTGAGGCGTGGCCAGCAGTACTCACTCTCAGGGCACTGAGCCTGGGCAGGTGACCTGTCCAGAGTGCTGGGGTGTGGTCAGTCCCTGCGGCTTCCTCTGGCTTTCCTCTACCTTGGAGGGGAGCCTCGGCCCCAAGGGGCTCATCCCACAAGGGCAGTGCTGAGAGGGACATTCTAACGCCTCTTGGAGCCCTACAGCAGCATCACTACCATCTAGGGACACCTGGCTTTCCTTTGTGGGGTCCCCTGTGCTGTCACTTCTCAGCTCTGGGTCTCCTTTTCTGCCCCTGCTTCTGTCAAAAGGGCTGCCCTACTCCTGGGCCCTGGAGGGAGGGGTGGGGCAGGGCAGCCCTGGCTGCGGGCGCGCGGGTTGGGGGGGTGGGGGCCCGGCTGCCGTCCCCGGCCCGCGGCCCACCAGCCGGCCTCCTGTGCTTCCTCGCAGCTGTGCAGATCCACATCCTGAAGGCGGACAAGGCGGGGGACTGGTGGAAGTTCACGGTCAACATCATCTCCGTGTACAAGCAGGGCACGAGCCGCATCCGCCGTGGTGACCAGAGCCTGTGGATCCGCTCGCGGGACATTGCCTGCAAGTGCCCCAAAATCAAACCCCTCAAGAAGTACCTGCTGCTGGGCAACGCGGAGGACTCGCCGGACCAGAGCGGCATCGTGGCGGACAAGAGCAGCCTGGTCATCCAGTGGCGGGACACGTGGGCGCGGCGCCTGCGCAAGTTCCAGCAGCGCGAGAAGAAGGGCAAGTGCAAGAAGGCCTAGCGCGGGGCCGCGGCGGGCGGGGCGGGGCGAGAGCGCGGCGGGCGGCCACGGCCCCGCGTGGACTGGGGCCCGCGCGGGCGTTCCCGGGTGTTGGGAGAGGGCAGGGTGGGGGCGGGGCCGCCGGGGCTCGGGGGCGGGGCCCTCGGCGGTCCCGCCCACTCCGCCGTCCCTGCCCCCGCCCCGCCCCGCGGCCCCGCTCTTCCCGGAAGGGGTGCGTTGCCGGCCTGGCCCTGGCGAAATGAGGACGATACTTAGCTACCTCACGGGGCTCCTTCCAGAGCAGAGACGCCCTTCCCATTGGGGTCGCCGTGGAGGGGGTGGGGCAGCCTGACGTGGGGCCCGAGGGCCGGACACAGGACGGAGAAGGGGACGGGAGGAGAACTGTGAACTCCCGGGCCCCCAGCCTGGGCCGGAGCCGAGCGAGTCCGACCAAACCAGCACCCCAGACAACCCCTCCTCCACCCCCCGACCTCTGTCCGAGGGGTCCCACAGAAGGCCTGGCTTTGACCACCTGGGCCCTGGCCTGGCAGGCACTGGAGGAAGGGGACACAGCCTGTCCCACCCCCACCCCCGTACGTGGCCCGTGGTCTCCATTGCCACCTGCTGCAGGGGCCCTCCCTGCGTGGGGCCTCGAGGTGGGAGTGGGGGTTCACCCTCTGCGCAGAGGCGGTCCCGCTGGTGCCTGCTGCCCCACCCCCTGCCCCAGCTGGAGACTGGGTGCTGGCCCAGGATTCTAGGTCATCCAGAGGGCAGTGGGCCCCAGGACCCTTCAGAAGCCCAAGCAGGGTGGTCACTGCCTCCGGCTGGCACTGCCTGTTAGAGGAGGCACAGCGAAGGCAAAACCTCCCAGAGAGTTTCCTTTTTGGAAACTTGGAACCAGCTTCTTCTATGATATTTTCCAGGGGAGGGGAGGGGGCAGGGGCACAGGCTGGGTTTAGGGCAGTGACACTATTTGTGTAATGATGTCAGCTCCCGCAAGGCTTCTCGGCAATGTCAACAGCTGGGAAGGGCCTGGATGGGCATGGGATACAGGCTGGAAGGCAGTCGGACCTGGCTTCAGGGGAAGGGGATACCTCGGGTTGAGACAGAGTCTGCTGGCTCAGTGATGTGTCATGGTGCCCGAGCCATGGGCAGGCAGGGGCAGGAAGGACCAGGTTCCTGGGGGCCCAGGAGGCCAGGACCACTTCTTGTGCTGCCTTACTCTCGGCTCTCCAGAAAGGACAGAGGCCACTGGGCCAAAAAGGCCTGTGGCTGCCCCTCATGGCTGTATTCGTCTAGCTGGCCACACCTTGCTGACTCCTTTCTGGCACTTCCATTTGAGGAGGCCCCACACATGCCCCTTCAGTGTGCCCAAGACCCCCTTCCAAAGGCTTCTGGAGACACAGTCCCTAAGCAGCCGCCCCAGGCCTTCTGGCCTGATCACTTGCACAGGGCCTGCTCCCTGTCCAGCCTTGCTCCCTGCCTCCCCGAGCTCTGAGCACTGCCCCGGGGCCTCCGTTCTGCATCCTCACCCCTGGCATGTTGGATTGGAGGCCCAGCTCCCCTCTTAGTCAGGAAATTGGTTTCATTTTCCCTGCCCAGGTTCGGTTGCTCAAAAGGGTTGTCCCAAGAAAGGATGAGGCTTGGCCTGGTGCTGCTCCGGCCTCCAACAGCCTCCTCAATTCTGCCTGCATTTACTGAGCACCTGTTCCACGCCAGGCACATCCCGTCCTCTCGCACACCCCTGCGAGGCAGGTTCTCATGCCCATTTCCACTGGTGAGGAAGTGGAAGCACACGTGCCCAAGGCCACAGGGCAAGTAAGTGGCAGAATTGGGATTCAGACCCCAGAGCCAGGTCTTCTCCCAACGGCCATGCTGCTTCTGCTGCACAGGGTGCTGTGGCCCCACCTGCTGAATTCCCCAAGCAGCCTGCCCCTGATGACCCTGGCACCTAGCCTGAAAACTGAAGCAGGGAGGGGGCTGCCCCAGACCTGAGGGGTGGAGTAGGGGGTGCTTAGGCCTTGGCCGCTCCTAAGAGGAGGCTGCACGGCGTGGTTAGAGGAGTCCCCGAGAGACAGGGGCAGAACTGTCCTGGAGGGGATATCCCCTCTACCAGCAGCCAGTGCCCCTCTGCGGCCTCGTGCTGGTGGCCAGCTGCCCTTAGCATCTTGGAGCACCACCAGCCTCGAAAGGCACTACACTCCGGGGACAGTTGTCCTGCTTCTCTCTATACCAGTGAAGCCTCTCGGCTCTGCCCAGACATCCCACCCTGGGGTGTCGCACCCCTGTGTCGTTTCGGGGCTTGCACTTGTGATCTTTGAGCACCTCCTCCCCCCCCCCGCCGGGGAGCAGCATGGTACCCTGCTTTAAAATCATCCAGCCTCCAGCCTCTGCCACCCCACACCCCCCGCTCAGCATCCCGAGGGCACATGCTGTCCACCTAGGGGGCTGGCCCCTGGAGAAAGTGTCCGGGAGCCACAGCAGCCAGGCAGAGGACAAGGTCACTACTGGGAAACCACGAGCATCACGGGCTGCCCTCCCCACTGCATGGGGCCCAGCCAGAACCACTCACTGCTGCTCGGGTTCGGGCCTTTGGCCCTCGGTGGTGAGAACCGAGCCTTGGGGAAGCACCCCTCTTCTACCCCCAGGCCCCCAGGAGGAGATGGAAATAGGAATTGAGGTGTTCTGGTTTGTACAGTTAGGAAGGGATGTAAAATGGAACTAGATTTTGATTTTAAAGAGTGTATTAACCCGAATTGTGACATGTAGGTGTTTGAAGAAAACCATGCCAGGTTAGGTTTTTTTTTGTTTTTTTTTTAAAGACAGATTGCCCAGTTGTCCTTTTTCTTACCCGCTGGGTGGTCTGTTGTCCCCGACAGCTGAGTGCCTGCTTTACAGACACACAGTAACGTGAAGGCTATGGGGTGGGGGGATGTGGCAAGGACATCGGGCTGTCCGGCCCCTCCCCTACCTGCCTTGAGGATGACAGTGGGGCCTGGACTCACCTGCAGGCTGTGGTCTCGGTCCTCAGCGAGCTGGGCAGGAGGCGGCACCCTTGGACTGCACCCGCGGTCACAGCCCAGGGAGGCCGGGAGCCGCCCCAGGTTGGAAGGAGACTGAAGTGGAGGAGAGACCCTAAGAGGTTGGGCAATGGCCCTTTTGGGAAACTGAGGAATGTTGGGGTCTCAGCACCCCTGGAAGCCTGAAGAGTGGACCAACTAGACTCAATTATGGAGTCCGTGGGCCATGAACGGGCTTTCCTGCGAGCCACAGCCATACCCCAGGGGCATCAAAAATGTGTATTTGTGGGGCTTTGCCCCCTGCCAAAAACAAAGCCAAGCCCACTCCTGTGTCATTGGCCCTCGTTCCCAGTCCCTGCTCCCCAGTGACTCCCCCCTCCCTCGCTCCCTCCTGTGGTTCGGATTTCTATTCACTCGGAATTGTAAATGTTTAGTTGTGACCATGACACACTGTTTGGGTGGGTGTCCCTTTCCGATGCATACTAATATATTATGGTTATTATATATGAATATATTTAATGACGTGGAAAAAGTTGTGGATTTTCTTTTTTTAAGGTTTTTTTTGGATTAGAGTTGTAATGGACCCAGATGGAACTTGTAACGTGGGCCCCACATGATAGAACTAAATTTAAATTCAGATATCAGTTCAATAAACTCTTGTACACTGTCCTCTGTCTCCCAGTCTTTATTGCTGGGCCTGGTCTCTGGATGGTGGCATCGGGGGGAAGGGACGAGGACAGCAAGTCTCGGGTAACTTCAGGAATATGGCTTCTGGCCTCTGAACTACCCAACAAGACAGTGACCCTAGCTCCGGGAGACACAGCCCTAACTGTACCTCCAAAAAGGCAGGGTTGCTTGGGAAGTCCCAAGATCTTGAGTGGGGTCCCTGAGATCTTGAGCTAAGAAGCTCTTTGATGAGACCTTCTGTGTCTCAGTTCCCTAAGAATCACCCCCCAGGATCCATTCTTGCCACTCCCCGGGGCTCCAGGAAGAGGGGACAAGGGACAGGGGAAAGAGGGTCCCCTCCCTCTTGTCCCAGAAGCAGCCGTAGGGTAGATGGGGCCTCTCACCTTCCCTGTTTGATTCAGAACCTGCAAGTAGGTGGGTTTTTTTTTTGTTTTTGTTTTTGTTTTTGCCTTTTCTGTAACCAGTTTCTCCTAGTCCAAGCCAAGTCTCCGGGTTCGTGAAACCCAAGAGGTCTCGCAGAAGCTTTTTCAAACTATCACTCGAGGCCTCGTGCAGTGCAGAGTCTGGGCAGGCACCAGTGCTACATGGCCACCAGGAGCTGAGCTCACTGGGCTGCTGAGAGACTATATTTAACCTTCAAGTGGTTGTGATTTCTTTATGAAACAAACAATTCAGTCATTAGGAATATGTTGTGTTTCCATGCAAAGTGGAGTTGAGCGTCACCAGGAAGCTGTAATTTCTGCACCCAGCTGTTCTGAGGACAAGCTCGTGGGGCCCTCACTGAATTGGACACAAGCTGGCCCGGAAGGCCCTTGACCGGCTTGTGGGGGGCTCACTGGTGATGCCTTGGGCGTCCCTTAGCTGCTTCTCAGGAAGAAACAGGCACAGCCCATCCTCCTTCGTGGGGTTCCGCCCACGGAATGGGAGCTGCACTCACAGAGCGGGCATTGGACTCACAGGTGGTTTCCAGGGGTCCCAGTCAGTCTCAGGTGGAAGTCCCCACTGGAGTGGCTGTACCTGATAGTGGGTGGGTAGGGACAGGATCCCCATCTCAGCTGGCCAGGTGGGCCAAGGAGATGGCCTGCTGGCAGCCTCAGGCTCTCCCTTGCAACCAGTTCCTGCCCCGTTGGGCCATGTGCATGATTTAAGGCCCCCTAGGGACTGACTCGGAGGTGGGTGCTACACTCGGAAGTCTAGTTCTCAGGTCTGGTCATTTTAGGTCAAGGCTGTGGTTCCCAAGGGCTTTGGTGGTGTGGCTTTTTTCTGTCCTTTTTCAAAATACTGCCTGAGCCTTGCTGGGAGGGCAGTTTCCTTGGGGATCCCTCCACAGCCAGCCCATGTTGGCCCCCGTTGGCCCCTGTAGCACCAGTCCAAAGCCTGAAGGAAAGACACGGTTGATCAGAATGTGGATCGTAAAGAGCCCTTCCAGTTCCCGAGGGCTCTCCCTGTGGGTGGGGAGAGAGGGCACTGGCATCTGCCACACTCACACAGTCCCGGGAATAGGCTGCTTCAGCCAGCTGGAGGCCCCTGAGCAGGTTACTGCCAAGCCCTAGCCCGGGGCGGTTGGAAGAGCCCATTTTAGTGACTGGAATGCTGAGGCACAAGGAAGCTAAGCGGTCCCTGTCGGGGGTACAGGGCCCCAGTGAGGTCCAATGAAAAGCCTGGACCCTTGCTGGGTCCTGGAGCTTCCCAGGGTCTGCCTGATCATCGAGTGGGCAGGCGGGGAGGCTCACGCATCTCCCCACCCCTTAGCCTCCCAGAGACAGTGCCCTAGCTGGGAACTGCCCGCTGGAGGCAGAGGCACCCCTAGGTTTCAGATTTTGTTGAACAGACATCTCTTTCCATGCTCTTTTAAGACTAAATAAAGACATATAAGAAACATGCCAAGAAAAACTGGGAGTGAAAGGAAGAAACGAGCCAGTGAGAAATACAGTATAGGGGTGGATTAACTCCGTGCTTTGTCAAACTGGGACTCAATGGGGCGGCAGGTCACTGCTGGAGGGGGGTGAGTGCTTTTTGTTATTGGCGTGCCGTTGGGAGGAAATCTGTGAAATTGGGTGAAGCCCTTAGAGGAGAGACAAATCTTCCAGACCCCTCTTTAAAGTAAGCAAACAAAAACACCTAACTTCAGCACGTCCAGGCTAGAAAACCCAACTAGTTAACAGGCGACCTTAAACTAGTTATGCACCTAGTTAACGTGGCCCTGAAGCAGCAGCCAGGAAAGCCAGGAAGGCCAAGGCCCGTTCTCCTGCCCAGGGAGGAAAATGGACGCGTAGGGCCCCCAGTTCTTTGAAACGAAGGAGAGAACCTGACGTTCTCAAAGGAGAGGGCAGCAGCCCTGTGCGAGGAAAGTTCCAGGGATCTGCAGCTTTGTGAGAAAGAACAATTTTTGTCAGGCTCTCAGGTTGGGGGCAGGCAGAGGAAAGAAGCCAGAGGATTTTTCATATCAAAGCCACAAAGGACTGGAGGGTGCCTGCGCCCGGCCGGGGCCCAGGGCTTCCTGATGGGAATAATGGGCGCTCAGGTTGCGTTACATTTGTTAATAATAACGAGGCTTAAATGAAACTGAAGTACCAGCTGTACCCAGATATTTGTATTTCTTTATATGGTATCCCGACTTAAAATGTTTGTAATTAATAATCGGTGAAGTTAAACACTACTTAGAACTGTTATTTTAATCAAGTTTGTTTTCACTGAAAAAGCACCAGAGGTGACTGGTGCCAAGGTGCTGGGTTGCCTTGGTTCCTTCTGTGTGGGCGGAGGCCCCGAGTCTCCCGTGACGACTCTGGGGCACTGCAGTCCTGCCCCCTTTGAGGAAAAAAACCAGGCCTTGCCAAGACAAGCTGGAAGATGCCGCCGTGACGTGCCACTGGAATCCACAGTGGATCTCAATGCAACAGACCCCCCCAAAGTGGCTCATCCAGGTCCCCCACGTCTGCCCTTGGGTTTAGACTGGGGTGGGTGTTTTGTATGAGAAACCCCATCCTGTCAGGATGGCTCACGGGGAGGGCCGCCTTCCCCTGCCAGCACTGCCCAAGGCCTGCCCGGTATGGCAGCTCTTCCCCATCTAAGCCCTGGGCAGCTTTTCCTAGACCTTCCTGTCCGTGGGCCCAGAGAAGTGGAGCAACTTGTCCAGGGTCACAGAGCTGTGCTGGGACTCAAGCCCATTCAGCCGAAAGAACAGAAGCTGTTGTGTGCAGACAGCTCAGTGTTTGGGCTGAAAAGGCCTCCGAGTGGGACTGAGCCAGGACTCCGTGGCTCCAGTTCAAAGGCACCCCGGGAGTTGCCGGGACTCCGTGCTGAGCAAGTCAAGAGGAGGTGAGAAAGTCAAACAGACCTTCAATGCCGCCTCCATGAATCCCAAAGTGGGGGACTCCAAGGAGA
The DNA here is from genome assembly GCA_004026745.1 of Myrmecophaga tridactyla. NCBI lineage: Eukaryota > Metazoa > Chordata > Mammalia > Pilosa > Myrmecophagidae > Myrmecophaga > Myrmecophaga tridactyla. The sequence continues at coordinate 42,159 of PVIY010012257.1, read as the reverse complement.
CCGCTGTTTAGACAGATTTGGGGTTTCACATGACAAAACAGAAAGACCTGGCTCCTCGGATTCTTGTTCCACTATTGGGTGATCTAATAGCAACCGCCCGGTGCCCAGCAGGGAACACACATCCCGGCGCGACTTCCCGGCCGCAGCCCCGGCTCCCTGCCTGGCACGACCCCTTGCCTTCAGGCGCACGCCCAGCTAGAAACGAGCCTGCTTCCTTTTCTCTCCTTCTCTTCCCTGACAGCACGACTCATCCTCGAGGCTGCCCACACTCCCATCCCTTTCCCACCTCCGGATTTTGCAAAATCTGCTCCAAAAGCCCCAACCCCCTTTTCCTAGGCCTGGCCTGGGTCTGCCCATGGCTGGCAGCCCCCGGAGCTCAGTGGGATGAGGGTCCCATTCTCCAGGAGAGCTTTGTTCTCTGCCTGCCCCTGTCTCACGTCCTCACCACGATCTGTTCCTTTGCACCAGGCCCAAAGCCCATGCAGAGCCCCTGGACTCTGGACCTGGAGGTGACGTTGAAGACTGTCTGGGTTCAGACCTGTGCCTGGCTGAGTCACGCAGTGGGAAGTAGGCATTCTGACCTCAGACCTGTGAGGGAGGGATGCCCTTCTCTCCATTCCCTAGATGAGGAAACAGAATCTGTGGCCACAGAGCTGACGGGTGCTGTGGCAGTCCCTAGGCCACTCACCACTTACTTCTGGCACATTGCCTTCCGGGCTCTTCCTGGCCCCTCGTGGTGGAGTGATAGGCTCTGGCCAATGAGTTATGAGCAGAGAGGGGTTCACGTCTGGGCTGAATGTTGAATTGCTGGTGTGGGACCTTCTAGAGCCTTCTTTTCATCTGCCATGGAGACCACGGGAGTCCAGGTGGTGCTTGTCCCTTGGCCTGCATTCTAGAGTGAGGAGCTGGGATCAGAGCCCCTGGTCCACCTGCGATGGACACGCAGCCTGAGCAAGACGTTGGCATTTGGGATCCGAGCCATCAGGACTGTGGGTACTTGGGAACGCGGTGCCATCTTATCTGTCCTGGTGGATACAGAGACCTTTCAGAGCCCAGGTGTGAGCCCAGGCAGTCCCGCTCCAGGGCCTGGCCGCACCTGTGTGCCGCTTGGCTTCTCAAAGGACAGCACTGTGTGGCCCAACCAGGTGGAGCTGGGCAGGTGGGGCCTTGAAACCACCCTGCCCTTTGATGGGAGAGCGGCCAGCAATAGGGACACCCATGTTTTGGAGCAATTTATAATTTATGGAGTACCGAGAGGCACAGCTACCCCCTGCATGAGAGCCAGGCGTCTGGACTCCAGACCACAGTTCTTTCCAGCACACCTGGGGTCTCGAGGTCCCAGAAAGTACAACGAGCTGCCCTGCCGCCCCCCTCCTGTCCAGAGAGGGTTTCAGGTCACACCCAGTTGATGCTGGGCTCTGATAGGTCTCCGTATCCACCGGGACAGACAAGATGGCACTGCGTTCCCCTTTTTCTGAAGTAGGAAATCAGTGAAATCTTGTGCTCTGGAAACTGCCCCCATTGCCACCTGATTTTCTGTCCTCAGGCCATGGAGGGCAGAGCAAGTCCAGCTGCCCCTCCGCCCCATCCTGCTCAGACCTCACCAATACACCCACGGCCTGGTATCCTTTGTGGCCGAAGCGCCCACCTGCCTTTTGACACACATATGCACGGACATCCCATCCGCTCCCTCACACGCAGGGTGGGCGCAGCCAGTCCAGCAGCCAAATAAAGACACCCTTCTCCTAACTTCAGCACCACCCCTTTCTCTTCACCCTGAGCAGGACTCTCCGACCTGACCACCGCCCGCTACATCCTCACGGACCCGACACATTCGGTTCTGGTGGCTTCTCCAGGTGGTCACCTGTGGAAAATGGGGACCTGCCTTTGCTGAGGACGTTAGCAGGATGTGTTTCTGGTTCTGAAGGCAGTTCCTGAAGGAGAGTCCGTGCCGAGCCCTGGGGGGCGACCTTGGGCTGGGGCGGGGGTTACAGCCTCAGCTCCTGACCACATGGCCACCCCCTTTGCACACCCTCACTTCCTCGCCCCTCCCCCGGCCTCTCCCACGGGGCCTGGCCTGTTCACTTGTCCCTCCACACGTGACTCCCCCAGCGGGGCGGCCAGAACCCCCAGTGGGCAGCTGCCCTGAGGACAGAGACCACTTGAGGGGCCTCTGGAGAGCATTAACCTGAATCAAGGCAGAGATCCAAAGGGTCACACAGGTCTGAGTCCTCTGGGCGACTCTCCAGAGCCACAAATCTATTTGTCTTCGCTGAAGCAACGCAGGCCAAGGACTCAGAGCATTGGAGTCATTTATTGAGAGGGGATGCCGTGTACCAAAAAGGTTCCGGGGCTTGGAGCTGTCACTGGCAGGTGTCGTGGCGGCTGGTTCCTTTGTTGCCATTACTTGGTGGGCCAGACAGCCACGACCACAATGGCCACAAGCAGCAGCAGAGTCACCATGACCATCCCTGGAACAGAGAAGCACACAGTGTCTCTTTTAACGACTCTTTCCTGAAAGGCATCACACACTGCTCTGAGGGTCTGCAGATAAGACAGCAGCTCTCCAGAATGTCCCCAGGCACCTCCGGTGCACGCTCTGGCAGGAGGGGCTGGGGTCAGCTGGCTGCTAGATGGAGCAGGGGGGTCTCTGGGGGAGCTGGAAAGAGCCAGGACCATGCTGATGCTTGTGCCAGCAAGTGCGGCACCCCCAAATGCAAGAAACTGGGTGGCTCTGGGAGAGGGGAGGCTGCTGAATGTGGCTGCCTCCTTGACCAGTCAGGCTTTGCATCGATGAAGCATTAATAGAGCAAAGGGCTTTAGGAGTCTACCAAAAAAAAAAAACCACATTAATTCTAGAATCTATTTCCTCCACTAGTCACATGGCTTCTTCACCTTTTCTTCTTGAGCCCATCTATAAAAAAAAAAAAAATCCTCCCATAAAGGGACTTTTTCTTCTCATATTTATTTTCTCTTGATGTTTGATGTCCAAAAACTTGGGGCTGGAACACACAAAAGAGAGCCTGAGTCCTCCCAGCCATCAGCTCCCTGGGTCCAGCTCTGCTGCTGACCTCATCCCACCTGCTCAGGGTCATGTGTCCAGTCTCACTGCCTATGCCTTCAAGCGACGCAGATGAAATGGGCCCAAGAGAACACAGCCCTTCCACACTCACTGACCTGGAATTTGACGAGAGCCCACCATGAGCACGTACCATGCACAGATACAGACACAGCCTGACAGAGACAAGGGCATGGCTACTACAAAGGAAGAACTCAGTGCCAGTTCCTGGTGCCCCAAGATGGAAGTGAGGGGCTGATGAGAGAATGTACACAGAAAAGCTTCCTCAGGTAGCAGGTGACTCAAATGCACAGGAGGGTACTGGGGTTTTGCCACCAGGCCTGCTCACCTCGGACTGAGGAGCTGTTTCAGGGAAGGGTCAGGATTCAAATGGCCCATCAGGCTGTTGGAACCATTACTGCATGAGCTCCCCCTGCACCCCTCGGGCAACCCCTACACTCACTGCCTTTGTTTGGGGGTCAAGAAGCTGGTGTGCAGCCCAGGGAAGCCCCACAACGACACGTGCTGGGCACTTCCTCCCAGACAGCATATGCTCAGGAAGCAAATCTACCCAAACGTTCCCCATGAGGACGATAAACCAGTGAGGGAATTCGTCTCCTTACTCATGCTCATGTCACATGATCACATCCTGACAAAGCATCTCTCTCATTCTTTTGGGGACAGAGAAGGAGTGGCGAGGGGTGGGTGGGGTCTGGATGGCACCCGTCAGCCACTGCACCTGGCTTTGGACTTCTCTCCCACCCTTCTTGTAGGCAGGCCCAGGGCTTTGGAAGACCCCTTAAGGGTTCTGTGATCAGAGAGATTATTCACTTTTCTAAGCATCAGTGTCCCCACCTGCAATGAGGTGATAGGGCAGCTGGCAGAGGACACATGGAGGCATTCGATGAGCCAAAATGTCCCCTCGCACAGCCCCGGACCTTGTCACAAGGGCTTGGTAGACAGTGGTTCTTCTTATTATTACATAGCTCCAGGACGTTCTTCTCCTTGCCCCCGCCCCCAAATGTGCACACACACACACACACCCCAGCCTCGTCCCCGGGGTGCCCTCCACCCCGGAAGCACCCTCACTCCTTTGGGCCTAGGTGAATCCTACTTCCTATGCAGAGAGCCCTGCCCCGTCCCGTACATGCACTGCTGGGATTGTTCCTCATTGACTACCTCCCGGTCCTGAAAAGCCTTCTATATGCTTAAAAGTTTAATCAGAGGGGAAAAAAAGTTTAACTGGAACATGGCAGATAAAACACCTGCCACTCATTTAGCCCCAGAGTGGACACTGGATTTTCGGGCCAGCCTCCCCCACTCCCAGCTGCGTGGCTGCAGAGCCTTGCCCGCGGTGGCAGCTCTCTTCCCAATCTCTCAGCCTCACGGAGGCCAGGCCGCGCCGGGTCTGAGATGCCCCAACACCTCCCACTCCTCTTTCTGTAGAATATTTCCCCTTAGGGCATACCAACATGCTACATCTATTTATTTATTTATCATTATTAGTTGGAGCTGCCCTCTTGACAGCCACTGGCCACACGTGGCTATTTACATTGAAATGAAAATTTAAATGCAGTTTCTCGTGGCAATGACCGTATTTCGAGTATTTATCACATGTGGCTAAAGGTTACCATTTTGGACAGAGTCGATAAAGAATATTTCCATCATTGCAGAAACTTCTATTGGGCAGTCTGGGGTAGAGGATGGGGCTCTGGGGACTTTACTTACTGCTCTATCCCACCATGTCTAACAGTCCCTGTCACATAGTGGAGACTTAATACATCTTTGTTGAAGATGCCTTCTAACCACTCTACACTTGGAGAGTTTCCCACATTGGGAGTTCTGCTTTCTCTTCTTCCTGAGCTGTTTTTTAAAATTTTTTAAAAATTTTTATTGATAAATCTTAACATACAAATATACAAACATTTTTACCATACATGGTGTACAATCACAGTATCATCACATCCTGAGCTGGTTTTGTTAAATTACATCTTTCTAGGAATTTACCCATTTCTTGTATTACTTTAAAGTTTTTGGCATAGATCCCTCTTTTTCTAACATTATTTGTATATTCTCTTTTTTTCCTGACCACCATTGCCACAAGTGTGTCTATTTCCAAGAACAAATTTTGACTTTGTGATCCTCTCTCATTTCTTTTCTGTTTCATCAAGTTCTGCTTTTATTTCTCAAACTTCCTGAGAACTGGAACTTTTTCATCTTTCTCCTAAGTATGACCCTCTAAGACTACAGTTTTTCATATGGAGTAATTTCATTGTTGATAATTGTGAAATTGTATATATTTTAACATTTTCAATGATGATTTCTCCTTCGGCCCAACACTGATTTAGAAGTCTGTTTTTAAATTTCCAATTATATTGATATATGCTTATCAAAATATTTTTTTTAATTCTGAGATAATACATGTACTATATTTTGATGTGGAAAGATCTGTGATTTCCATTAGTGACTAAAGTCACTATGATTATGGATGTTGCCAATATTCATAATTGGAGAAAATGTTAAATTGCAATCAGAGGTTAGTGAAAGTAAAAATGCAATTTGCTTTTCCATCCAGGTTCAAGGACTCCCCAAATTCTATCCATGGATCCCCTGCAGTCATGCATTTCAGGCAGCAAATTTTTTTTTTTTCCTTTCCTTCTTTCTCTCTCTTTTTTTTTTTTTTTTGCACAGGCAGGCACCAGGAATTGAACCCAGGTTTCTGGCATGGCAGGCAAGAACTCTGCCTGCTGAGCCACCATGAACCCACCCTGGGTAGCAAACATTTTAACCCCAACCCCTGTGAAGCACAGCTAACCATTGTTTTAAATACTGGGAAAGGGCTTAAAAATATGTGTCAGGCATCCTTGTGGTTTCCTGGTGGCAGTGAGGGCATTTCCCTAACCCAACCCACCATGTTTCTCTGAGGAGACAGCCTTGTGACGCTCCCCTCTCTCAGGGACCTACTTTTTTCTCCTGTTTTCATGTGGACATAAACCCAGGCCTCTACATTAGGCATCAGCAAACTACGGCACATGGGCCATATCTGGCTTTGGCTTGTTTTTATAAAGCATGTAAAGCTAAGAATGGTTTTTACATTTTTAAATGTTGTTTTAAGAAAAAAAAAGGAGGAAGAGGAGGAGGTGTGACAGACACTGTCCGTGGCCTGCAAAGCCTAAACCATTTTACTCTCTGGCCCTTTCCAGTAAAGTCTGCCGACCTCTGTTCTCCATCACTCAGGCTGACAATGACCCAGATGTGGCATCCGTCCACTCACTCAGGCCCTGGTTTCCAGCTCTCTCTCCATTTCTTTCATCTGGGGATTCTCCTTCTTCCTTGTAAATTCAGCTCTGCTTTAACATTTTGGGGGAGTGTAATTTTTTTTTAATTGAATCAGGGGCTTCATTGCTTTTATTTATTTATTTTTACATGGGCAGGCACCGGGAAGTGAACCCGGGTCCTCTGGCATGGCAGGCAAGTGTTCTTGCCGCTGAGCCACCGTGGCCCGCCCGGAGTGTAATATTTTATCTAGCATTTCAAGATTGTTGTAGTGAGATGGTTTGTGTATGGGTGTGTGCTATGCACGTTTTAATATTGTCTTAGTCCTTCTCCTTGGCAGGACCAGAAGAACAGATCTTCTTTTCATTCATTTCAGCCTCACCTCTTCAGGTTGGCCAAAAGTTTCCCCTGGGCAGGAGTCCCAGTACTCGGTCATTCTGCTTACAGCAATGATGCTTGATTGAAAACTTGTGCCTGGCCGGGATGAAGGGCTCACATTGTGCAGCATCAGGAGAAAATAATGGAAATGGAGGAGACAGACAGACGAGGGTGGGGTGTGGGGGTCAATGAATAGCACCCCAGAGCCTGGGCTTACCCTAAAGGCAATGGGATGGAGCTGTTTTTTTTGAGGAAATAAAGGAGTTGCTGAGTGGTGCGTTAGGAAGAAGTATTGTAATTGATGCTACAGCTGAATCACCGTGGGGAAAGTACTGGAGGCAGAGAAGCTTCTTGAACAGCAAGAGTTCTGGTGTGAGACTGGGATGGCTAGAATTGGGAGGCCAGTATGGGATAACTGAGATAAGGAAGGAATGGCTATGAACAAATGATTTTTAAAAAATGATCCTGAATTTTCAAATCAGCGTGATTAAAGTGATAAAAACAAGGAAATCCAGAAAAACAATTGGATGAGAAGAAAAAAGCCATGCATCTGGTTTAGTTGCTACATGTGAAACTTGAAATCCAAGGAAAGAGGCTCAAGGTATGGCAGGAAGAGGCCATTTCTTACTTGGTCTCCCGCCATGACCCACTAACCTGCTGCTTGCTTCACTCAGTCCATTCTCCACAACTGAGCCGGAGTAACTTTAGGTTGCAGATCAGATCATGTTAACTTCCTTGCTTAAAACCTTATGGTGGGCGGGCCACGGTGGCTCAGCAGGTAAGAACGCTTGCCTGCTGTGCCCGAGGATCCAGGTTCCATTCCTGGTGCCTGCCCACGTAAAAAAAATACCTTATGGTGGGGGCAGGCCACAGTGGCTCAGCAGGCAGAGCTCTCGCTTGCCATACCGGAGACCCAGGTTTGGTTCCCGGTGCCTGCCCAAAACAAAAAACTTGTGATGGCTTGAGGAAAAAAAAAACAAAAATCTTACAGTGGCTTCAACTGAAGTCCAAACTCATTTTTTTTATTTGCTGTTTTGTCAATTTCTTCTCCAAGACCTTCTCTGGATTTGCATTATTGTTCTTTTCTTTATCCGAATCGTGGCCCTGAGCGCCCCGCAGCCTGGCCTACGCTGTGTTGTGTGCCCGCCGCCCTGGCCTCCAGCATGCCAGCTTCCTTCCCAGCTCCTGGCGCTCGCCAGGGCTGCCCCCTCCTCTCGGCCCAGTTAATCCCTTCTGGTCCTTCACACTCAGCACTCGGGTCATTCCCTCAAGGAACTCCTTCCTGACCACTAATTAAATGTGCTCCCATTGTTCCCCTCGGTCTCTCCACAGTTTCCCTTCTTAAGTCATTGTTCCTGGACTTGCTCATTTACTAAGTCCCCCTTCACTGGCAAGGAAGCTTTTGTGATAGGGACTATGCGTATCTATCTTGTCACTGCTGTACCTCTAGTACTTTGAACAGAGCCCGGCACACAGAGGCACGGTAAGTTGTTTTTTGAATAAATGAATGAAGGTATTGAATAGCTGGAAGGGACAAGGGGAAAGATGCAGAAGGAATAGTTAACAGGGAGGAAGCTGAGAAAGTGTGTCAAGGAGGCCAAGAAAAGAGAAAATTCAAGGAGGATCAATGCCAACCAACAAGCACTGCAGGGACGCCCAGGAGGCCTAGGACAGAGGAAAGCTCCTGGGTTTCTGAGACCTTTAATAGTGAGGTTTTAGCTGAATGGGGGTGTGTGTCAATTCAAACTACTATTAAATTATTAATTCGGGATTCCTTTTAAAGCTGTCAGGTTTTCCATCACAGAAACTGTGAATTATACAAACTCTGCCGCGGTAAAGGTACAGCAGGGGGTACCATACCTGTGAAAGATGAAAATGCACGTCAGTTACTGACACCTTCCATAGGAACTTAATAGGTAAAAAACTGGGTTCTTGTCCAACACTGAGACGTGGGACCCTGAGAGCCATGACAAATATTTTAAACCCTTTCAGAGCAAACAAGGGTCCTCTGGTTGGAGGATTACAAGAGGTTTAAGTAAACTGGTGTGCACCGAGGGTCAACTGAGAAAATCATTTCGCCATGGCAAGTGACGGCGATAAGCAAAAAGCCCACCTTGGCCCTCTGGATTCTTCTGGGCAAAGAGGTGTTTACATACCTTATCGCTGCAGTCCTTTCTTGCTAAGAAGTTTGGCTTTCTTGGAATGTGATCCCAGCTCTGGCACCTTTCCTGAATGGAGCCTCTCTCTGAAGAATGCTTTTTTAGAAAAATCCCAGAATCTTTTTAGAGCCGGAGAAAGATAAGCCACAACGTACACGGAATAGTTACCCGTGCCAGGTTTTGCACGAAGTGCGGTGGGTGAATTGCCACACTTAGTTCTCTCCAGGAAATAATTCCCGGCTTCGTTTTACATACGAGGAAGTGGAGGTTCCCGAAAGCTAAGTGTCTTATCCAAGGCTCTAGGGCTAGAAAGAGAAAGAGCTGGATGGGGACCCAGGGGTGTCTGGCCCCGAGGCCCATGCTCTTAACCCTTTCTCTGCACCAGGGGAGCCTGCTCGGGGTACTGTGACTCAATGGAGGGTGGGTTTTCCCGGGAGAGAGGCCCAGACTCCTTTGGACTAAAACCCTGGGATAGTTTCTTGTTTTTTCCCCCTCTTCTCTTTTCTTTTCATTGTTTGTTCTTTCTAATAACTTTTTCTGATGGAAAATTCTAAACATATACAGAACTAGACAGAATAGCATAATGAACCGCCAAGAGCTATTACTGAGCTTTTACAATGAACCACAGTCAGTCTTGTTTCATCTCTACCCTCACTGCTCCCTGCCACCGATATATTATTTTGAAGCCAATTCCAGATGTATTTCATCTACAAATATTTCAGTAAGTATCACTAAAAGATAGGGCATCATTTTAAAATACAAAAACCATAAAACAACTCTACCGCACGGACCCACGATGGGGCTGATACTTCTTAAAGATGGAGACAGGGAATCTCTAGTACTTTAGACCCAGGAAAGTGGCTCCAGTGTGGAGGGTGCTGGAGATGGTCCTGCCAGAGGGACACAGGGGGGCCTTGAGTAGGGCTCAGCCACGTGTGAAAGAGAAAACTTCTTTCTTTTGCTCGGAATAGTGCTTAAACCTCAGGGGGTCTAGCCATCCATCCCCCAGCTAAGGAAATGTTTGACATTTCAGAACAAGGAAAGACAGTTGAATTTCTGGGAACCTGCCAATTTCTTAAACAACGAATGCTCTTTGCCCCCAACCCCAGCGCAAAAACACCTGGCAGAGACCCCTGACAATGGGCTCATTTCCTCCGTACTTCACTGGGCTGGCCGCTGCTAGGACTGGCACCTGGAAAGGCAGATTTTCCTTCCAATACTCAAGCGTCCCTCTCTGGGGCAGGAGTGGGATGTCAGAGTTCCACGGGTGGAAAAAAATGTCCATTTCCTTTGGTCACTTTACCAGATGACTATTACTCAACCACTTCCACTATTTACATGTCCAGCTCATAGCAATTAGAAAAAGATGTAAGAAAACAAACTCCTCAAACTGGGAAAGGTTATTAAACAGCCTGTCAGGAGCAGCGCTGGGTTTGCTGAAGATTGCTCATCAGCACTCAAGGTCCATATTTTTTCCAGTAAAACACTGGAAACCAGAAAGTTATGGATGTTGTGCTGCCAACACCTCAGCCACAGCTTGGGTCTCAGTAACAGCTCTTAGGCCTTCCTGAGGCAGAGGAGAAGGATGAGGAGGGAGAGGAGGAGATGAAGGGAAAAATACAGAGTTTGGCTTCCTTTGAGAGGGTGAAGGCAGATTCCTTTATTGGCCACTTTTACACTTTGGCTGTAGGGGGGACAGGGAGGGTAAGGATGGTGGGAGAAGAGGCAGGGAGGGGAAAGGAAAGATGAAGCCGATTTTACTGGCAATCTTTTGGGCTGGTTTTGATTATCACATCCTAGGTTCCTGTAACTGTTAGCTGTATTGAACCAAAATACATGTTCTCACTTTGCATGCCTTCTAATGCACACTGGAAAAATCAGGGCCAAAACTCTGCAAATAAACTCATTATCTTTCCCCCTAGATGGGACATGACTTTCAGGGATGTAAATCTCCCTGGCAATTTGGGACATGACTCCCAGGGATGAGCGTGGCCCTGACACCATAGGATCGAGAGTGTCTTCTTGACCATAAGAAGGAAAAGAAATGTGACAAAATAAGGTTCCAGTGGCTAAGAGATTTCAAATAGAGTTGACAGTTCCTTTTGTAGGTTACTCTTAGGTAAGCTTCAGCCAGATACTATGAATTGCCATGGTATGCCAAGCTCCAAATAACAGTATTCCTAAAAAGAAAATTAAAGAAAACCCAGGACTCTATCTAAAACTATAAAACTTTTACTTATTATTTTTCAGAAACTTAAAACATCCAGATTGTTCTTACACCAGATAAGCTTAAAACTTAGCAATACCAGTCTCTCCTAGAACAGTAAACAGGTGCATTTCCTACTCCATAATACTGACACCCCTTTTCAGCTTGAGGAAGTTAGAACGGTCATTGCCCAGACGTCCCTGAAGACTGAATGGACAAATGAGTGGGAGGAGTTGTAACAACTAGTTAGGATTTAACAAATGATTAGCAATACTGAATCATTATATCGATACTTCTTTTTAGTTTCTAGAGTATTAGAGCAGCCGGGAGAAAATTCCTGAAATTTTGGAACTGTAACTCATACAATACTTTGAAATTTGCTACATGTAACTACTATCATTTTTCTGTATATATGTTATATTTCACAAAAAAAGACATTTTTTAAAATGTAAAAAAAAAAAAAAAAATCAGGGCCAACAGGCAACCCTGATGCAACTAATGCCCTCTCAAGAACAACAGAAGACATTTAGGGAAGATTCTTGCAGGGTTTTTTTTTTTCTTTTTTCAGTTGTGCCTGTCAATAGGTGACATTTGCTTATGAATTAACCAGGTGGTTCTCACTGATCACACGGTCTGGCTCCTGAGTGAGCAGCAGACTCCTGAGTTGAGGTGGGAGAAAAGACAAAACTGGAATATTTGTTTTCAAAAGTTCATGTAAATGTTCCCTTTAATCCTATTACTGGGCAAATAAGCTAAGAAAAGAGTAGAGGCCCTGCAGAGAAGGTGAACATATTGACATTTTGATTTTCAGATTGTGCTGCAGTAGCTCTTAAGAGCTCCCGCTGCCTGCCCCTGTCTGCTCTGGCATGGGGCTCACTGGCCAGCCGGCCACGGGGCGTGGGCACCAGCGGCCTTTCTCCAACCTGCCCAGCACCTCAGCTGGGCTGGGGGCAGCCCCCGTGGGTGGTAGGGAGAGGGGCATCCACTTGGCTTTGCTCTCTCCTCCCCCCGAATCTGTTTTACCCAGCAGTCCCCCATTTTCATTTCCCTAGAGAGTGGATCCAGGGAGACGCATGCAAAAGTCTGCCTGGTTTCCTGAGTTTGGTTTTGCTTCCTAGTCTGGAATTTAACTCATCTCTCCAGGTTTTCCTTTCTCTGTTTGATGGCTAAGCCTTCCTCTGCCGCTCCAGGGGGTCACCCTCGGTCCCCTGAACAGACCTTACATTTTCTTGTACCCTCCAATTTTATCCCCACCACTTTCTCACCCTACATTGGGACCATTACTTCCCTGCTCAGCTCAGATTCCACACCTGGCAAGACGGCTCAGCCCAGAGACATCCTGCCTCCCCCGAGGTCACAGAGCACTGACAGCAAGGCCGCTGCTATTCAATGACTGTCCTCCATCTTTAAATTCTTATATGATTTACTAACATGAACGTAGGAGCTCTAAAATCAGGTGATGGAAAGGGAACTGGCTTTGGAATCTGGAAGACCAGGACTCAAATCTGACCCTTACTAGCTCTGGGATGCTGGGAAGGTTTCTTAACCTTCTGAATTCTGTTCCATCATCTGTAAAAGCACAGACAAAAAATACCACCTCATAGGCTTCTTGGGAGGAGTAAATAAGATAAAGCATATAAAACTTCTAGAACATAATTGGCACTCAATAAATTGTAGCTACCATAATATTCCTTATATAACTCATTACCTAAGAATGGTACCTTGTATCTGGCCGGTGCCCCATAAATGTTCTGTGAGAAAGTCAGTCTCTCCTTTAACAACAGAAATAAAGTATCATTTGCTCCAAAACAGAAGGAAGAGAATCAAAAACAGAGAAGCACCTGGGTGGCATTTGGTTTAGAAACAGAGAGACCAATTCTAGCCGAGGCTCGGCGGCAATGACGGACGCCCAGGAGCGGCTGGAAGTTCAGAGTGGAATCTCTGGCAGCATCCGTTTAAGTTATTAGCCACAGGAAGGGCAGCTGTTCTGGGCTAGATTCTGGCTGAAGTCAAAAGGCAAGCGCAGCACAACCAAGTGGAGGCCAGGTGAGAGGAGCTGTGAAAGCAGAGATGTGAGCGGCCTTTGAGGAAGTGAAGGTCAGAGCAGGGCAGGCGTTTTGGATGGGGTCACAGACCAGAGAAGGGGGAGGTTAAAGCCAACCGAAAGGGGAACAGGAGAAGGCCAGTTCCTTCCAGACCTAGATGATCTGGTAGAAAACTTGAAGGCAGCTCTGCAATTGTGCCCAACATTACAGCATGTTTGATTCTGGTGGAGAAGGGGAAGAGAGGGAATCTGGGTAGTCTGGAAAAGCTGGCACAAATAATAATAATGATGATAAAATGATAAAAAGTACAACAACAACAATATAGTAAAAGCACAGAAGTCACAACACTAAAAGCTACTGTTACTTCCATTAGATACATCTGCTCAGAAATGTTTACAGTACTCAAATCCCCTATTATTTCCACCATGAGCCAGTGAGACTAGTAGGGCAACAATTTCCTCAAATTTATAGCTAAGAAAACAGGGATTCAGGGGTTAAGCAACATAACAGAGCCCAGAGAAAGCAGACCAGCTGAGGCTAGAAACCAGTTCCCACGTCTAACGTCTAACGCAGGGAGCCTCCCCCACAGCCCCGCTGCCTCTCAAAGTGCCCCAGGAAGGCTGCAGGTCAGCAGCAGAACTGGTTCGGGACAAATGGCCACAATCATGGAGCTGGTCCGGCTGGGCCCGAGAAGCCAAGGGTCAGGACAGGGGGAGGCCTGTCAGGGGGTCCCGCAGGACGGAGATGGGAAACCACGGCTGGTGACACAGACGTGGCCACGTGACTCGTCAAAGAGATACACGAAAGGCAAGGAATCAATCAGCTGCCAAAAAGTATCTGCCTATGTTATTGGTTCTCTGAAAACAAAGCAACACTTGAATTAAACAGATCTGAGTTTTGCCTTGGCTTTATGTCCTGCCGACTGAGTATGTCATCAGCAGTCTCTGCCTTCCAGAAGACAGTGGCCTAGGCACGGTGGGAAAGGAAGGGCTTGCACGTCCCGGCTGGGCCCCCACCTCGCCCCCGGGAGGGTCACCCAACATCCCCGCATCTGGGTCTCCTCACCAGGAACAAGGGCTCACACACACTCCCCAGGGCTCGGGAGGGGACCCGGCATATTGGCTGCTGCTGACTAAACATGGCTCCTTTCTTTTTCTTTTCTTTGTCCTCTTTGTGTGTGTGTATAATTTTTAGGAATTGGGGTGAAATCCACATAACATAAAATTAAGCATTTTAAAGCGCAGAAGTCTGTGGCATTTAGTACGTTTGCCATGTTGTGCAGTCGTGACCTCTGTTTACTTCCACAACACTTGGCAACTTTCTCTTGAAAAGTACAAGCGTCCTGATGGTAAGAAGTGGGGTATTCTCTCAGGCGATCCCTCTCAGGACCCTGGGGGGTGGATGGGGTCCATCCTTACACAGGTAACTCTCCCTTCCTTCTCTGAAGGTCAGCCCCCTATCTGGTCAAAATCCACGCCCCTGGCACTAACCTGGATCCCTCTTCAATGCAGACAAGAGGTAATGCTCTGTATAAACACAAAAACTTGAAAAGAATCAACTCTAGAAGGGGGGCAAATGTCAGAAAAGAGGCTGGTAGAGAGAGATACATCTGGGGGCCAGAGAGACTGAGAGTCTTTTCAGGCAGGAAGCAGAAATCAGGGTAAGGTGACCTGAAAGGAGTGGGGGCTGGGGGGCAGGGGGGAAGACTTGCCTACAAACAGGAAATGAAAAGGTATTAAGACTGCAAGAGAGAGCAGAGGAGCTGCACGGAGGCTGAGTAAAAGGCAGCTTCCCGGGCCCTGGGATCAGGGGGACCAGTACCTCTGCAGGCTCCAGGGGGCTCTGGGGCAGTGGTCAGTGCCCGCGGGTGCTGACACCCTGTCAACAGACACCAGCTCAGGGAGCCCATCTCACCAGGCCAGGGCAATGCAGGTTGCAACTAAGGGATCAGACTTGTTGGTCAAGCTGTCCCAATATAAGATCTCCCCAAGAGAGCTGGACTGACCCACACCAGAACTTATTAGATAAATGTTTACTGAGTATCTACTATGGGTCAGTTCCTCCTGATGCAAGGAGGCACAGTCTAGTTCTTTTGGGGCTTCATGGTCTCATGGGAGAGGAAGAAAGCCAATCCCAATCCTGCCCCCCCCCAAAACAAAAATAAAACTCTGCAATGATAGCTAGTCCTTAGAGGGAATATGTCAAAACTCACTCATTGTTGCTGCTCCCTCTACAGAGCGCTGAGCAGCTTCTAGACCTCATCTGTGTTCTTAAGTCTCACTCATTTCCCTTCCCTGAAGTAAGTTCAGCCCAGCAATCACCGCAATTCAACAGCAGTATTCAATTGTAAAGAGATAATCTTTCATATCAGCAATCAAAAACAGTTTATTATGAGTTGTCAGGGCAATAATTTATTGCCGCTTCTCTGACGCATCAATATTTGCTAAGAAATAGCCCCTCATCATGCCCTGTATCACTCCTGGGAATGTGACTCTGTCTGGGGTTTGGCAGAAATTCAAGTGTCTTTGAAAACATGGTCAAAAACTCTGTTATGGATATCTTGTTTTGACAATTCCCTCTGGACTAAGTGTCAAGAGATATCTGAATGGCTCCAATCAGGCTATGGCATCACCATTCCAAATCCCTTCATTTGTCCTGCTTGGACCAGGACCCATAACCTGGCATCAATTAGGGATGCCGGCAAGGTGACAGGAAGGCACTGCTGTCCAAGTTCTCAGTCAGGTAGAGAAAGCCAAGGCAGAACAGTATGGCCACCCAGCCAATACTGCCTCAATATAGCAAATGCTCAGCCATAGGATTATTTTTTAAAAAGCAAATCATTGGATCGTGATACAAAAAGGCTAATAGGTGATGGATCTGAACTGAGTCTCTAAGTTCCAAACCTCAAAACACACATTACAGTGGTGGCTCAGCACTCATGTCTGGTCAGCTTGACCCTGCCTCCATATACTGTTAATTGGTCTGGAGATGGAGCCCCAGCAAGGCCAACTGGGTTCTCTCCTCCAGGAATTTGGGTTTTCAGCTGAGTATGAGTGGGGCTGAGTTACATCCACAAACTCGGGCTGGAAGGTCTAGGACCTGCCCAAACTCCTGCCCTTCCTGAGACTTGGTTGGTTCAGTTATTCCTTGGATTCTTGTAAGTAACCCAACATCATTCAAATAAATTACTTGGGGGAAAAAAATCTAAATGGGTCAGAGTCATTTCCTCTCACTTGCAACCAAGAGCTTTCAATAAAGAGGTTCTTAGCAAAAATAACTATTTGTCTCTAGTTATTTCAAAAAATGTAAGAGCAACATAAGAACTATTTCACTTTATCAGTTTAGCCTTGAAAGGACAGTACAAAGGCAATGCTCTTTAGGGCACGTGATTCCATGCTGCCTTATTCCAAATGGGTCAAGGTCATGATAGAAACAGTTTTTACCACTGAGAGGCTTTCCCAGATATTAAACTGTCAGAGTACCAGAGCCTATTATTTTACAAGTATTCTTTGATTAATGAGATAGATGCTGTCTTGAATAGTCAGTGTGAATAAAAGAGGTGTGCTTAAGTTCTGGGGCAAAGGTCCTGGAAGAAAGATCAGGTCAGGAGGGTTCGTCCTCTGAAAACAAAGCTAACAAGAAATACTTTGGATGGGGTAAAGCTTAGAACCTTCAAGTTGGGGGTGCTCGTTCTCTGGGATGCACCACGTATGGGGCACAGCATCTGCTGGGCTCAGGCAGGACCTAGACAAATACACACCTTTCCTCTTGCCATAGTCCTTCCAACAAGAGCCAAGACCACACCATCATTGGTGCCAGGCACTTTTCATGCATCACCTCCTTGAGCTGCTCTGTCACTGTTTAATCGACAAACGAAACAAAAGCTTCCCATTCTGATGTGGTGAGCAAAACCAAAACAGTATGGCTAACCTCTCTATCCTGCATCTTTCTGGTATACTTTTAATTTGTTGAACAAATATTTATTGAGCATCTACAGCTAACAACTATTCTAAGCACTGGGGATGCAGCAATGAACAAAACAGACCAAAAACCCATGCCCTAAGAGAGTTTATGTTCTTGTGTTGTGGCCAGATGAGGTAGAGAGAGATGACAAACAAAATAAGTAGATTATATACGTTCTAGTAGATGATAAGTGTAATGAAAAATATAACTTAGTTCTTCCTATTGTGTATCCTAGGATACTTAGGACGGTAGCTCAAAGACATATATCCCTTTTCCCCCAGGTTCCAAGGAAGGGCTGGGGGCTGGGGAGAATGCTAATACTTTCTGGAAATGAGTCATCTATCCTACAGTGATATTTGAAAATACATTGCAGGTGAAGATTAGGGTGCCTTCCTATATGGCATCAGGAAACTGCCATCCTTATAAACGTTAATAATATGTAAGCTTAGAAATAACACATTACAAAAGTTGGTTGGAATGAAGAGTGATGTAATGACAACTGGAAACAGAAGGGGGACTTATAATAGTATGTTGAAAAAGGAGAGTTGGAGAGCAAGAACTTGTCAATGGGTTTCCAGCACTTTCCAGGACAGGGTAGGTCTGGTACCTCCTTGGTCTACTGGGATATGTGGTCTAACCCCAAGCAAGAAGCAGCATGCTGCTTCTTGTAGTGGCTATTTCCCAGATGGCCTGTTTTGACAGTTCTCTGCCCAAATGAAAAGTGTGCTTCTTAAAAAATGATAGCTGTTGCCTTTATTTCACTTCATACAAACGTGCTGGCTGAGAGTTGCAAAGTGCTGGCTATCAGCTGGTTGCTGAAACTAAAGGAGGCCAGATTGTAGTGGTAGAAGTACATGAAATAATAGATACAAGGTGTCACCAAATGTTTGCATGAATTTGGGTAAACACATGTTGATTAAAGTGGGGAATGCTAGCACCAGAAAGCCTAGGAGAGGAGAGCCACTCTGTCATCTTGGAGGCCACCTCTCCCCGCATCTAACCTCAGCATTCCTTTGGCCTCCAAGGTGACGTAGTCTATATATAACCAAGAGCCACAGTGGGTGTGGAGTTGAGGGGGTGGTGGTGCAGAAGTAGGATGACTTTTAAGGGCTAAGGGTGAAAAGAAAAATAAGGGGAGAGTGAGATAGCCAGGCTTGGTCCTTTCACTTTAAAAGCTGAGTTTTTCTCCAGATAACCAGAACACATGTTATTCAGTTTGGAGGTAAAAGCCTGCCCCCATGGTTGAGGCAGAAAAAGAGCTCTCCTATGTCTAAAAGGTTACTCCTGCTGTCAAGTGGCTACCATCAAGCAGTCCCAAGACCTCTCACCCACAAATTTCCTGCACCATGTGTCTCTTCCTAACTGTACAGCAAAATGGTGGAGGGCATGAATAGGTGTGAATGCAAGGGGTCCCTCTCTGGGAGGCTGTATGTACAGAGGAACAAGGTTGCACGGTGGGCTGTTGACACTGCACTGCTCTCATTCAGATCACAGCTTTGAGGTTTGAGAGAGGTACCCAATCCTCTAAGCCTAAAAGAGGGGGAATAAGAACCCATGGCTCACAGGGTTGTCTTGGCAATGACCAAGATGGTGTTTAGGGCCGAAGACGCTGCCTGGCACATGTGAGCTGCTTCTGTTACCAAATGGAAACTGTTCTTGCCACCAGCATAGCATTCACAATCATCGGTCTTTGGACAGAAGGCACCTTGATTCGCCCCACTGCCACGATCACCCTGATGGGGACTGTCACAGAGATGTTTCCCTATTTGAAACATGTCACCCCACAGTGGAACATCTCAGTAAGAAAAGGAATAGAAAGATAGCAGGCATACCATTGTCAGTGCAACCAAATACGTCTGCAGACATTTTGTGAAAATCTTCTCTCTTCAAAGACTCCATTATGAACATGGATTTAAAAATTTTTAGCTCACACAAAATTCTCCAATAGCCTATATACTTCTAGGTTAAAAAAAAATCACTATATTAATAGCACTTCAATCAAATGCAATTCCTATATGCTCTATCAGAAGGGAAGTATATCTTCTACCCACGTGTCCCAGGTTGTCTCCACTCATGGCCCTGGGATGCAAATTTAATGATGTCACTGCAGTGAGACGCTTGACTGTGGGGACAGAGATCAACACCCAGCATGTTGGTCAACTGTGGACTTAATTAAGTAGCAGGAAGAGAGCCATACGCGTGTGAGTCCCGTTGGTACCACCAAGGTTGAAGGAGTGAGAACAAAACAGAGATTTAGATGCCTCACTACACTGGATCACGGAAAAGGGCCTCTTACCAGAAACAGCTCCGAAGTGTGCTGATCATTCTGGAAAACACACAGGAACAGCAGTGACAGACTCAGCCTGCTCATGCTAAACGCAAGGTTATCAAGACAGAAGAGTCACACATGGGGTGAAGACACCTCTTTCTCGTCATCAGGGAATGCTGCCTTCATGTCGCCTCCATTCAGGACCATTCCTAAACACCTCTCACAACTCCAAGGAAGTCCTACTATGGATGGCATATCAGAACTTGACCTGTGTGTAAGGAGGCTGACCCACTCAGAGGTGACTGTCAGCATAGTGGCAAATAATCAGGGTTCCTAAGTGGTGCCCTCCAGTCCCTACTTGGCTCTAAGACACAGACCTGTAAGCTTTCTGAGCAGGTTAAACATTGTCACCAATGAACCTACTGAAAGCAAACAGGCAAAACCACAAACCATAAATCCTAGAGTAAGGTAAGCCTGAAAACTGCCAAGCAAGGATTCCACTGACCTGGATGGTACTAGAAGAAGGAAGAATAGTAGTATTTGAGGTCAAAAGACCCTCTGTGGTGGTGTTGAAAGGGTGTGAAACATCTTAAGGGAGCTAGCTTGGAGTGCTGTAATAGGAAATGGGGTGGCTTACCATTTTTCCATTCAGTGTTAAGGGGTAGTTAATTAACTATGACAGTGCCCAACGGCTGGCTCCTAAAGCACTTTCAAGGACAAAGCCACTCAGGTAAAAGGGCTTCTCCCCTCCTTCTTCAGGTATAAGGGCCTAAATTAACCACCAAGACACAGTCACGGAAAGGTACACTGATAACACAATGGGGTGCCATGGGTTCCAATGTTCAGGCCAACATCAGGAATTTGCCCACCATGTACCCTACACGAGACCATGAAATGGCTGCCTTTCAAATGTCTATTGCTGGGGGTGGGGGGAATTGGTGTTTGAGGATAACATTGAAATGATGTCATCAACTTCTACTTATCCACCCTTCCGGGGAAAGAAGAAGCAGACTGGACTATTCAAAATGTCAGATTTGGCTTTGAGATATCTTCTGGTCCACACTGAACATGGGCTGTCAGATATTTTGGAATTCATTTTGAAGATAAATAATAAAGTTGAATTACAGCACATTCCCAAAGAAATGATCCAGTTTTCCCTTTCTGGTCTCCCCCTCCCACATGCCAGGCTCCTTCACATCTCTGGGCCTCAGCTCAAACGTCTCTCCAGTGATACTTTCTCTCCTGTGCCCAGGGAAGTGTTGGTTCAGCTTTTCTGAAGCTTCTTTTAGAAAAATCACCATTTTATGTACTTGGATTCATGATTTACCTTTCCCGATAGTCTGTAAATTCTTTGAGAACAGATCACTGCTTCCATGTCTGTGTTTCCAGGCTGTTACCCCCATGTGCCTACTACAGACAGACAAACACATGCACACCAGACACACACACTGTCAACATTTATTTGTGTTTGGCTCATTGTAGAACAGCTCATCGTTTTTCTCAAATATATGTGGAAAATAGAGAGTTGGCAGTAAGGCTTTCAGATGGCTTTCTTGCTCAGTGGTGGCTAATGTGTTCTAGCAAATAGAACAGTATTTGGCAGAGTAAGTAACTCAATAAATAATTGTTGAATAAATAAATGAATAAATGGAAGAACATAAGCTACCAATAAAGGTAATTAAGAAAAATAGCTCTAAAGAACTCTTAGGGATACCAATAAAGTAGTATCAGAGATTTTGTTAAACTCAAAATCAGTGTATTCTCTATTAGTGGTTAGTGACCTGAATATAAAATTCCAGCAGAATGTATCCTATACTTAGCTTTCAAATAAACAAAGACATTTACATTTAGTGAAATGTTCACAATACTACCTGAAATGTTCCCTGTGCCGTTCTCCTCATTTTCAGTGCAAAACAGTCCTGTGGGAAAACCGTCATGGGATAGTACCCATTGCCACTGGTTTCTTTCTCAAACAGAGGATTTAGACTCAGAGTCTTCAGTCAAGTGGACCCTTTTTGTATCTAATCAAACTGCCCCGGTTCACCTTCCATTCATCCCTGTAGTTAAGCCCTTGCCAAGACATTGCCAAGAAGGACGTGACCAAAAGCCACAGAAGGATGGACACTGAAACTTTAATGTTTTGAGCCTGCTACCTAGGGTGGTCAGAGGGACCTGGACATCAAGCATCACCTGAGAGTTTGTTAGAGATGTAGATTCAGAGGCCTCGCCTAACACCTCATGAATCAGAATCTCTGCAAGCAGGCCCAGGAATCTGTTTTAACAATCTCTGTGAGTGATTCTTCTGCACTGAAGTTTGAGAACCATGGGTTTAAAGGTAGAATCACTAGAAGTTTTCTGCCCCACCAGCAAAAATATTGTCTCTTTTGATATTGATAAAAAAATATCATCTGACATGATAAGAAGAGCTGCTGCCCCCTCTGGGCACTGGGAAGCTAAGGGGACATGGGCAGTAAATGACAAAAGCCAACAGCGCAGAGCCCCTGACCAGGAGGAAGGCTGTCGACCTGGGGCAAAGTGGGCACCGGGGGACTGCCCCTGCTGACCACACTGCCCCATGAGGGAGAGGAGCAGCCCAGGAGGCATCTGAAACAGAAGACTTATTTGCTGTCACAGTCCACCCTCTCACCCTCCAACCCCAAACTTTCCTTGGCCTTGGTTCATTCTTGGCCAAGACAGTTCTGCTAAGGTGGCCTGCAGGACCCACAGCAACTGATGGAGTGGCCAAAAGCTGCTTCTCGCTTAGAATAGAGTGGGACACAAAGAATGATCTCTACTAGATTGCCAGACTTTTCTATCCGGTGTTAGAATGACACAGATGACCTTGGCTGCTAAGGAACTCTGACCCAGTCTTCTCTCTCATAAGAACCTAAGGAAAGGCCCTCAGAGAAAGGAAGAACTGCAGATGAGGACGACAGGGCAGGAAGAAGTGGGCATGATTTCAGCTCTGCATGAGCAAACGGTCCAGTGTTGAATGTATGTCCCCACATCAAAGGGATCCTAATTTTGGATAACATTTGTACTTCTAGAACACCCAAGGAATGAAGACTCAGGATTTTGAAGCACTCAGTGCATGAAAACTCAAGAGGAGACGCTCTTTCCCTTGCACACAGCTAACCCCAGTTGCCGAGTGTTAGAGTGTACCCACAGCTAGCAGACAGAAGGCTAGTTGTAAAGCCCAGGCAGCCTTTCTTTAACAGCCACTTTGAGTACTGTGGGTGAGGAAATGAGAGAGGGAATGTCTAATGATTAGTTCCTTATGGGCCTTACATTCTTGAAGTATATTCTTTACACCCGCTGGAAAGCCTCTGCATTCTTGATAGCTGGACTGCAATATAAGTTCTTTCCTTTCTGAGCACTGTCTTTTATTGACATACTAAAATATCCTAGGAGCAAGATTAGCCTTCTCTCTCTCCTCCACCACTCCTTCCCCGCTGCCACGCTCTCCATGCCATTGCTTGTTCTCTTTCTAAGAATGTAATAAACATTTCAGCACAATCTTTTCAATCCACATTATTTATAATATTCTGCACATCCATCGAGCCTGGCTAGAATGCTAGGTAATAAATCAAACTTAACAACAACAAAAGAGGAAGGGGGGGAATCACCCTTTGGCTGGGCTAAAGTCTGAGACATTTCATTCCCCACAGGGTTTAGTTATGTTAGGAAAAGTGAGATGGGGATGAGACTCATGGTTTAGAATGACATAGAGTCAGGAACTCAAATCTATAGGCATAATCATAACTTTTTATAAATCTCTAACAAACTTACCTCTCAGGGGTGTCATGAGGATAAATGAGATACGTGGGAAGCACTCTGAGTGCCTTGAATAAAAGCAACTGGAGCCCAGTTCTCTTCTCTGGGTCCAAAAGGTCACCTTCTTGGAACTGAGGGGGCTAAGAGCCCTTCTCCTCTCCTGCAGCTCCAGTCTTTGCTAAAGAACATGCCCTCTGCAGATTCAAATGTGGTGGGGGTGAGCCTCCATGTGCAGCACCCCACCCCACCCCGCCCCCGGCAGCCAGGCCACCCACAGACAGAGGTCTCGCTGCTCCTGCCTGGGGTGAAGCAGAATTGCCCCCCACCCGTGCTGTGAGGCGTGATACAGGTTTAGGGAGCCTGATTTTCTCCTCTCAAAGGAAGAAACTGGCTCAAGAGTTCACTGATGATTTCAAAATTTATCTAAACAAACGTGGAGGCCAGCATAGGCTATTGGCTAATTGCATAATTGGCCTGGGGCCTTTTGAAATCTCGCATTGGGAATCCAAGCCACTCAGCCTTGCCACAGAGCAGGCGTGTGTTTACGTGGCTAGACCTCAGTTTTGCATCTCTGCTGGTGTATAGTCTGACGTGGTCTACAATCTGCTCTAAGTGGTCCCTTTGGACAGTTTCCTGGATATGAGGTGCTGCTGCTTTTTCATTC
The DNA here is from genome assembly GCA_004026745.1 of Myrmecophaga tridactyla. NCBI lineage: Eukaryota > Metazoa > Chordata > Mammalia > Pilosa > Myrmecophagidae > Myrmecophaga > Myrmecophaga tridactyla. Next base: position 18,367 of record PVIY010012257.1, on the reverse strand, counting down.
TTGTTGTCTGGTACCGGATATAAGGGCAGAGCAACCGAATCACAACCCATATTTTTATCATTATAGTATTATGCTGGTTTTATAGAAATGACCATAACTGGTACTTGGTCATGAGCCCTTTCTGCAAGAATGTCAGTCAAGAGAGGAACTTTTCTTATTAAAATCGTCAAGCCTGCCAACTAAAGTAGCCCGCTACCCACTCTACCATTCTATATTTCAACCTAATTGGCTTTGTCACAGGATGGATATGCCTCTCTGTTCAAATCTCTCCTCAGCTTGTTGGCTTGGGGGGCCAGAAAAGCTCCACCACTGTTGCAGGAGAGATATGACACCAGCTTTGCTTTGTTCATCACTTCTACCAATAAGCAGCAAGAAGACAAATTTATGGGTGACAACCACATCTGTTTAAACAAGGTCTTCTAATACACAACAATTTCTTTATAATGCATTAAATCATAGAAACCACCAAAATCTTAATTACTCGACCACCAGAGTTAATGGTCTGTTTACAATCTCCACTTCTTTTGCTCCTGATGACACAGACATCCTCTCTAGCCCCAGCCTTCTAGGACTGAGTGGTTTTCCCGGACCTCTTGGATCTCTCCCTCAGTATATTTCCACTCTCACTCCAAGGATCCACCAGGACTGCTTTCCCTTAGTTAGGCTGAGCTCGTTTACTTTCACAGTTTCCCCTGTCACCCATAAAGGGCTGGTCCACTGATGCTGGTGGAACTTCAGTGCTCTCTGATACTTCTGTTTGTGCCATCTCCCTGGTCAATGGAGGTCTACTTCTTCCCACCTCCACCCTCACCTATTTACATCTACTGTCCTGTTCTCTTAATCCATACAGTATAGTGACTTGTAAGGAATTTTTAAGTATATGGGCTGTAGAGCCAGACCACCTGGGTTCTAATCTTGGCTGCCCCACTTCCTATCTGTGTGATTATAGGCAAGGTACTTCACCTGCTGACCTCATCTGTAAAATGGGGATAGGAAATAGTAATATATTTAGAGTATAAAGAACGTTGTAACTCTGTAAGTGTTCAATAAACCCTTGCATTTTTTCTTTTTAAGGCTTAACAGACATGTTTGTGGCTGCCTACAGCCCCAGCAAGTGGGATCTGTTCTGATCAAGGCCTTGGCTGAGGGGCGAGTCAAAGCAGCTGCGACTTATGCCCCATGATCCCAGCCATCAAGCCATGGGTGACTTGGGTGTGCAAAGTGAGGTCAGCCAATTCACAGGCTGGTCAGCAGCCTATAGCCCATTTTAGCCCAGCCCATGGAGCTGACTTGAGTAAACAGATTCTTTTTTATGGAGTTGAAGTAGGAAATAAGGAGAAATGTAGTCTTGCTCGCTCTGCCTTGGTTCCTGACAACTTGTAAAATGTGTCCTTATAACAAACCCATCTTTTTATGTGTGGTGATGTGAGTAATTCTCTGTTTTTCTCTACCTTTTTTTTTTAATCAACCAAAAGATCCTGGTAAGAACAAAGGCTTAATTAACATATACCTTATGCACTGATATATGCACTTTTAACAAAGGGTTAATTTTGACTCTAGTTGCAAAATTTAGGATCATCAGCAGGGTGACTGGAAGGCTTCCACCACCTCTGAAATCTGACTTTTTAAGCCATCAGCAACATGTCTAAGATGAGAACAATGTTAGTTTTAGTCAGAGTCACCTTTTAACATCTCCCATTTCAAACTCAGATTCTACACTGTGGATTTAATCAGGATGAAAGTCTTCATGACTCTGAGTGAGTAAAGAGCAAACTCTTTTCTGGTTAACTTCCTCGTCACTCTAGAGAATGTCCCTATCATTATTTCTCAAATAAGGGCTTCAATTGGAATAGCTGGAAACTATGGCTGGTGAAGGTTAGTTAATTGGTCCCTGATGGAGTCTGGGCTGAGTGGAGAGAAGAGAAACTAGTTATCCCTTCCCTCTATATGCCAGGCACCATGTTATATGCTAGAGATACAACTGGCAAGATAGACACATCTCTCCTGGAGGAATTCACAGGCTGATGGGGGAAGAAAGAATTATTCAAATAATCACACAATGAAATAATTTCAAATCATAGATTCAAAGGGAACAAACAGGGTGCAATGATAAGAACTCCTTCAAAGGGTGGCCAGGTCTGGCTTCCTGAGATGCTGCTAAGTTGAGAGCTGGAAGATAAACTGGCAAAGATCACTGCAGTCAGAGCAAGCTATAAGCACAGAGCAGTTGGGGAATCTCGTCAAATGGAAAGAAAGCCATTATGGCTAAAACTGGAGTAAGAAGGAGAGGAATGAATTTGAATTTGATGAGGGAGGAGGGGCAAAGACATACAGGGCTTTGGAAGCCATGGTAAGGAATTGGATTATGGGTTTATACAGGGAGTGACAATATTCCATTTATGTTTTCCAGTCATTTATGCCACTGTGTGAATTCTGGATTGGAGGCAAGTGCAAGTAAAGTCAGCATGTCCATTTGAGAGGCTTACTGCAGCCTCCAAGCCAGAGGGTGACCTGGAATGGGGTGGTGGTAGCGGAGATGGAGGGATTTGAAATATAGTTTAGGGTAGAATTGCCAGGGCTTACCTTTGGATAAGAAAGGGGAGCCATGGCAAGAGAAGGAAAGGAAAGATTTCTACCTTAAATAACTGGGTCGATGGGGCACCTTTGAAATGTAGAAAACTAGGGAGGTTATGGATATGGTATGGGGAGATTTAAGTTAAGATATCGAGGGAGCAGGTGGATGCTCCAAAGAGAGGTAATGGCTGGGATGGTGGTGATTGTGATAGACTGGGAGACCAAAGAGGAGATGAGAGAAGAAAGCTTGAGAGGACTTGCCAAGCCAATATGGAAGGAGGGGAATAGCAGCAGGTGGCGGTTAGGGTGGAGGGTTGGAGGGAGGGAACTCTGAGTTGGGGACTTCTAAGGTGAGGGTCAAGAACTGGTGAAATGCTACTGAAAGGGAAGTCTGGCTGCCATCATCTGATGACGACAAACAGCATTATCAACCTCAGCTGGCATTTACTGAGAGTCTACTTTGTGCTGGACATTGCTGGTCATTAAGCAGTCTCTAATCTCTACAATTATGATGATGATGGTGATGATGATGATGATGCTGTTGCTGAAGAAATCTGAAACTCCAAAAAGTTAAGCAATTCAACTACAGTTTCAAAGCTCTTCAGTGTTAGACCTGGGATATGAACCCAGTTTTGACTAACTCTATCATAGTCCTAAAGAGTTTACAATAAAGTTAAGACTGTATATAAGTACAGAAAGACCTAAGAATACCAATTATCACTTTCTCTGCTCCCACAGCCGGCTGCCCAGTTCTAGACTATGCATGCCTCTAGCGTCTCACTGTCTTTCCTACCACAGAACAGACCAGTGTCAACAGGTCTTCCTTTTGCTGTCCAAGTCAACCCTTTACTTAGCTGTGAACTCAAAAGTTTAACCATAACTATTCTTCGGTTTTTCTTTAAGAAACAGAGGAGGCAAAATTATTCGTTGCAGATAACAAGAATACCTAATCCTATTAGAACTAAAGTAGAAAGGCTGGCTAACAAATATATTGATACATTCCAACCCCCTTCTTACAGAACAGTCATAATCCATTAGAAAAAACAATGAGAAGAGTATATTGACAGCTATACTGCTGAACAGAGAAGAAAGGAACTAACAAAAATGTGCAGGGCTAGTGTTTTTCAATTTTATAACTTTATTGAGGAACACAAAGGAAAATCTGAACGTAGAGAGAAATACCGTAGTCCTAGATAGAAAAACTTGGTGAGTCTCTCTCCAAATTAATATAAACATTTAATTTAATTATAATTAAGAATAACAACTGCCAAATTATTGTGAGGCAACTAGGACTATTACCGTTTTGCAAATTAGGAAACTAAGGAGAAGAGAGGTTAAGTAAGTGCAATCTATTCTAAGGAGATTAGTGAGGAGGCCCAAAACAATAATTATATAAATGCTTGCTGCAGAATTTAGGGAGGGGGCAGGAAATAAGAAGAGTAGATCATGGAGGGCTGTCACAAGGGGTTTGCGTAGTGGGGAGTCTCTCAACAGCTTTAGGGCGAGAAGTATCGGTGGAGGGTAAGGGTTGACAAAAAGAAACTGGCATTTTCTAAAGCTCATTGTGGCTTCTAGGAGAAGAACGGACTAGGAAGAGAACAACAAGGAAGTAAGGAGATCAGTTAGGAAACAGTAGGACCCATCCAGAAGCTGGGAGGGACCCAAACTAAGGCCAAGGCAGTGGGGAAGGGAAGAGTTGTATGGACTCCATAGCTACAAAGGAGGTGAAATAAACAAGGATGGGTATTGGATTGGATGTAGCGACTGAAAAGAGGGAAGAGACAGGGATGATTCCTGGGTATCTGGCTTGAGAAACTAAGTGGTTTTTGGTCTTACTCATCAAAATAGAAAATAGGGAAGAAAAACAGGATTGGAGAAGACCACGAGCCCAGTTTGGGGCATGGTGAGCATTATTATTTTGAATAAGATTTGACAGCCCAGTATTTGCTTCCTAGGATTATAAAGACCTTGTTCAATGGGGGAAAATCCCTTGCTTTGGTAGGGATATTTAGATCTACTTTTATTATCTTAAAAGTGAAGCAAATACAGTCTCTTGTAGCAATTATAAAAGTATTAAAAGGGAATGGGTACAGGTCTGGCATCAACACAGCTGGTAGAGGCCCTACCTGGAAGGCCCTTCTTGGGGAGAACTTCTCCCCACCCTCCTGTCGGAGGCCAAGTCACATGTTACTTTTCCATTTTCTCCCCCTCTCTCCTTCAAGACTCGCCAGCGCATATTTTATTTTTTTTTTTCATTTGGCATTATTTTCAATGGTACGTAACGACAATTTCTTCCTATAATTCTTCCTCTTTGACACCCTGGAGTGCCTTCCTTCATTTCTTAAATTGCTTCAGAGTTTGCTAAGAAGGTTTTCAACAGAGAGGCATGCTATTGGAAGACATCCTTCCGCTTCATTAATGAAACATTAATGTCTCTAGGTGTCTGCTTTCTCAGCTTATAACTCTTATCTGCATCACCCTTAAACTGTTTAGCAGAGTATAAAGAAAAATGGCCAACCAAAGGACAGCTGGACTTTTTCTCTACTAGACGCTCCTCTGGCCAACCTATTCGGCCAAGATGACCAAAACTGAGATTCTTCTGCTCACCTGGCGTGACAGACCCAACCAAGAGAAATATTCTGAAAGAAAATATCCAGGCAAGAGATAAACTTGCAAATTTGAATACATGAAATGAGAGAGTAGCTTTATGGATAGGACTCTTTTTATTTTTCCCAAACTAACGAATTGAACATACCTGGCTTCTAACAAATGTAAATTTAAGATACTAGCACAGATTGGGAGAAAGTCATGAAGCAAGAGGGTCTATGCACTTGTTGTGGAACCCAGGAAATCTGACCAGTATCCTCAATAAGAAAAATGGAATCTTTGCAATGACTGATATTAAAACTGAATGTTACCCCCAAGGAATCAGCATCTAAGGGAGTCTAATCTATGAAGCTCACAGAACTGCCTGCTAGAAACTTCTGAACCTTTCTGCCTTCCAAAGAATATCTTTCACTTTGACAAAAAGTTGTGGTAATTAGAAATAACTTCTCGGGTTCTTTCTCTTCCATAAATATCCAATCTTCTATGTTTGACATAGAATTCTGTTTTTATTTTACTGGGATTAAAATGTAAACTCAAGAAAAGTGCTCACTCTGCCAATTTGGAATGTAGAGCTTTTGCAATGGATGGAGTGATATTCTTTTCATTTAATGTTTTAATTGCATGCATCTTTTTAAATAAAAAAAATTTTTTTAAACAACTAGATGTTTCCAACAACTTCTCAGTCTATATGGATTAAATTATAGTTCCTTTTATTTTCTGGAATTGTTTTATTAATCAAACACAAAAAAATTATTATAGTCTATTCAGCAAACTCTGATGGAAACTGTAGCCTGAATAATATTCAAGGATTTTCTTTTGAAGCTGAAAGCCAGCAATTACAGTACTGGAAAAGGCTATTCTACTCTGGTGCATTTCCTCAGGAGAGGAAATTATTTTTGAGAATACTGAAGCCTTTTTTATTCTAAGGCAGGCTAGCAACACCTGTACACAATCTTTCTAGACAACAATAAGACTTTTCTGAGGTTTCATGTCATGACCATTTAATTTAATAGCTCTGAGATTTTAAACAGTTCACTAATACCTCAGTTAACTGGCACGATTGGTGAACTGGGGATTCCAGTAACTTAATTTTTCCATCCACTAATAGTTACCCATTTATGCAATGAAATTTCCTCAGCAGGATATAGGGGATCTGGACATCTCTTTTCAGGTATGTACAATTGTATGGTTTGTCTCTTGGTTTTACATTTTTTAGAAAAATCAGCATTTGCCCTTCATAAATCTTCAAATTAATAAACCACTATTTTTGGTCTTACCAAGAGAAAAAAAAAAAAAAAAGAATAAGGCTAATCTGATGTCTCAGCTAAAGAAAATAAACCTAGAGCAGAAAATAAAATATTTTTCCCTTCAATCCATAGAGCCTTCATTTAATGTGCTAGGCACAAATTTAGATGTTGGGGAGACAGATAAACAATGCCTGCTGTTTTGCACCTTAGTGCTCACAATTTAAAGATAGCTGAAGTAGAAAACTGCAGAAGACGTGAAAAACCAGTGTTTAAAACATTTTTCCTTAAAAGCATAAAAAGCTAGTCTTGGTTTTGAAAAGCTGATGAACGGACCATATTTTTTAAAATAATCAGTAGAAAGAAAAGAAATTCAAAGTTGCCTCTAGATCTTTCCACCAGCAAACAATAACAGCTGACTTGATAGCTAAGCTTCAACTTAACAAAATTAGAAAGCTTCAAAAGTTCTTACAAATGTTAATAGGCAAACGGGTAAAATTAACCTATAATAGCAGGTGATTCAATTTGACTTTGCTGGGGGGAGGGTTTCCTAGATGGGAGTTGTAGGAACTATCTGTTCCTATAGGGGATGCCTCTACGATTCTCTATCCATGCAGTTCTGGTTGTCCCCAAGAGGAATCTCTCAGCTTTAAACAGGTCCTCCATGGTTTCCCCCTAGTTCTATAGTTGAATTAATATACGCACAGTCTTTCAAAGTGTTGGGGAGGGCTTTGCTTCTGTCCTCTGATAGTTTCCAGCAGGCAGCCTTGGTCTTAGGATCTTACATTTTCTGAAATTCTAGGTTCCATGCTCTCAGCTTCCCAGGCCCCTCCCCTGGAGACTGTGACTCAGTGGTTCTGGGACACGGCCCAGGAATTTGTAGTTGTAGCAAGACTATCATGTGATTCTTATCATCGGGGACATTTGGAAAATACAGCCCCGGATAATATGATTGCCTGAGAATCACCAGAGGTGCTTGCAGGGACAAGCAGATTCCCAGGCCCCAAGGCCCAGAGAGTTGGGTTCCCTAAGCCTGGGACTGGGCTCAGAAATCTGCAATTTTTTTCCTGGGCACCTCAAGCAACGTCTGGTTTGAAACATTGCCCTTGGCGCTGACCAATGGCTAAACTCTATTCAGCATGTGTTGGACATAAAACAACCAGAATCAGGCGAGGCCGACGTAGAGGTCCTACACAGCGATACAAAGAAGGGATTATCCGGGACATTGCAGCGCACTGGAGTCCCCAGACTGCTTCCTGCCTTGAACGCAGCGGCTCCTGACTGGCCGGGACGGGGTCATCTCTCTAAGGCCAGCCTCCAGAAGCCAGGGTAGAGCCCGAACACCTGTGGGTGACGAGAGGCATCTGTCCCTATAGAGGACAGAGCCAGGATGCCTATGGATGCAGGTCAGGCCATTCCAGGAACAGTGGTCACCTTTTTAAACAAACGCCAAGTGGCAAAGTGTCTTGGAATAGTTATAGTCTGCTTATCTCATCCTTGAAAATCTCGAATGAAACTATTACATGTGCCACCGTCTAGTCATAAGCGAGCACACTGTTTACTAGAAATTGTGCTGAAATAAACCTTTTTCATGCACAGTTGCTAAGGCATTTGTTCTTAGGAAACAAATACTTCACAGGCAAACAATACCTTGACATTTTCCCCTGAGAAGTGACTAATTTCCTCAATACTTCTGAAAAGTTGGGACCCCCATGTTACTGCATTTCGCCCTTGCCGATAACTATAGGGCCCTCTATGGAATTGCCAAGGAAACTATCAGACCTGGTAAGGCTGAAAATGTAAGCAAGGTCACAAATCAGGTGCACAGCTCCACTTGAATTCTAACCCATGAAGTCACTCTACACTTCATCCAAATGGTTGAACTCCAAAAGCACTTCAGCAGTACAGCTGCCTTGATGTCAAACCCCTGCCTGCATGGCTCAAATTTGCAACTTAAATATTCGGTATGAAAACAAAGTTATTTAACTGTTAACACAGGATTCTTCTCCAGAAGAGGGGAGGTGAGGCCCATGTTTTGGCCCACACACATCCACTGATCTTTGACTTCTAAATATCGATGCACAACGCACAATTGTTTTGGTTTTGGAAGACTGCACTGTCTGCTATGTTGGGGTGGGTAGTAACACACGCAAATTATCATCCTGAACACTGCCAGAATGGGAGATTTTTATACATGTATGGTGCAGGCGGTTCTTTTTCATTTTGGAGAGAAAAAGCACTTTAAGAAGGTTGGTGTGGAGGCTTTACAGTGGTATTTCACCTCAATACATCTTTCAAGTTTGATAGCTTGTAAGCTCATGGCTTTGGTTCTCGTCTTCAACCTTCAGACAACTCTAAGCTGTCTGTAGCAGCTGCAGAGGCTGGGCCTTTAAATGAAATAAAGCAATAATTGCTTCAGGGAACAAAGGGAAGGAAAAAAAGCCCTGCTGTCTGAACTATATGGCCCCCTGAGACTGTGTGTGGTATGTATTACTGATTAATATTGTTCACTGTGGTAAAAAGAAATCCCTAAGCAATCCCAGAGAATCAGAAAAAGTGTGATGTGGGAGAAGGCGTGTGGGCTGCAGTGGTGAACGGGGGTTCAAATCACAACTCTGCCACTGACCAGGCAGGTTACCTTGCAAAACGGCCTTCACAACGCAGAGACTCAGCTCCTTATCTGCAGCATGGGAATAACACTTCCTACCCCATAGGGGTGTGATGAGGATTGGAGGGGATAATGTATGCAAGGTGTTGATTTCTTTTAAACATGGCAAATTGGACACCTACCGTTATTCTGCCCCCTCCCAGACCTGCAGTGGAAAAAATGTTATCAGTTCATAAACCAACAGATTAGGGGAGAAATCAATACCATATCAGATGTATCAGTAAAACATGGGAAGATAGAAAATAAATGACTTTGAGTAGAAGACGATACCTAAACAATTGACTGGGGTGGGGATGGGAATCAAAAGTAGGAAGTTGACTGTTACACTAGGGTCCCTGGAGAAGCTCAGGGATATGAGCAGCAGGTACTTCTGCATGAGGAGCTGAAAACAGGAGGACTGGTTAACGACTGCAGGAGGGCCAGTTAACTCCCCAACCCCTCTTCTACTTCACAGGACCAGGCAAATAGTCTCTTCCTTGTTCTCTAAGGAAAGAAGTTCACCAAAACTGGAACATGGGGACCACAGGCAAAAAAGAAGGAAGGGATAAGGCAAGAGGTTAAAAGCAGGGAGATTAAATACAAGCTTTCATGTGGAATGGTGAGCTTGCTGCCCCTTCTCCCTGCTTGGCTCCCAGAATACTAACAGCAAGGCTGCTACTCAGCAGGCTGGAGACTGTAAGAGAAAACACTACAGATACTAAAGTTTGGGATCCCTTAATAAAATTACTAGATCCCTTCTGATACACAGGAGAGAAGATAAAAGGAATTTAGATGATTAAACAAGGGAACCCAATATCTAATAATAGGTATATCAGAAGAAAGAAAAAACAGAGGAGGGAATTATCAAAGCTATAAGAAAAAGTTTTCAAATCAAAAGGACATAAATTTCTAGACAGAAGGTTCCACAAAGTACCCACCCAATAAAAGGGGGTAGGAGGGGGGCATGCTGAGGTCTTCTGTGTGAATTTTAGAATACTGGGACTACAGAGGAGCTCTTAAAAGCAGAACTGGGCATACAACAAGTTTCAGGATAAACATCCATTCTGGACGATAAAGAAAAATGTCTTCAAAATTCTGAGAGCAAATTGTTTCCAACCTAAAATTCTATATGCAGCTAGTCTATCAATCCACTGCAAGGAGGAGAATAAAGCTATTTTCAGACATGCAATATTTCAAGAAATCTGCTTCTTTTACACTCTTTCTCAGAAAGTTAGGGGAGAGTGTGCTCTATCACCACGAGGAGGAAACCAAGGAAGAAAGACATAGGTCCCAGGACACAGATGTTCCAACAGAGCCAGAGAGGTGACGGAAAGTCTTAAGGGAATAAATATTGAAGAGAAATCCTAGGATGCCAGAGGTACAACAAGGCCAGAGAGCTAGCAGTTTGCATTGGAATAGAAAGATGAGAGTTTTAGGAGGGCTGACTTCCAAGAAAAATAGAGAAAGGACAGGTTATTTGATGTGCATCTGACCATATCCAGAGGAATTTCATAGCTCTGTAGTAATTTGGGGAAAGAATTATCATAAGCAAAGAAATCTAATTATAGTAAATCACATGGCTCAGTTAATAATGTTGATGTAGTAAAATGAAAACACTGAATAATGACCTAACTCATAACTGTGACCTATCTTCACGGGGTGGTGTGGAGGGAGAACAGCAAGTATAAGCACCTGTGCGTGGGGCAGATGGGCACAAAAGAACTGAATCATCATCTTTCACTGTAGGGAATTAATAATAGATAAGTGCTGCTTTTTGTTTCCTGTTTTAACATATATCCTGTAGTACTATTTGTCTTTTTAAACTATGCCTAGACATTATCTGATCCAACACCAGGCCTGGTTCTATGGTATAAGTTTGGCATTAGGATCAAGGGCAGATGTGGGGTGGGAGGGATTGGGTGTGGTGTTACCCCCATCTGAACCATAAAGGACAAACAGGCATTGGGCATGAGAGAGAGAAGAGAAATGAATGTCTATTGGTCTCATGGACAGTCTCCCCTTGGCGGCCGGCAAGCTCATGTGTGCATGCATACATAAAAATAAAATTCCATAATCTAACATACCTTTACCAAAATACAGCTCTCCTATGTGCAACCCAAACTGTATTCACTTTCTTCCTAAAAGAAAAATCTCAAACCAAAGCTTGCTACCTCATGGAATGTCATGGGGCCTCTATTTGGCAAGTCCAGGATTCCTGGTTGATATGCATTTATTCTTCTCAATCCAATCCATATACAGTTCTCCAGATTATGGTTAATTAAGAAATTTAATCACTGTCAGTACACCCAATATATATAATGCAGGAAGGGAAACCTGACCATGCTCCTACAAGGGCCCCGTGGTCCAGAGCACATGCCCTTCTTATTTGACTGGGGTAACCGTTCTGAGAGAGGCTTCTTACTGCCATGTGTCCTCAACTGAGGAGGCTACCCCTTGGGGGGAGTCTTACCACTTCAGCCAGGGTCAGCTGCAAAGACACTGGAATGCTGCACAGCTTCTGTGAGCTAGGAAACAAATCCCAGCAGGAAATGAGGATTCCACCGGACTTCTCAACAGACTTTACTATCAACCAAATAGAGAAAATTTCTGTGTGTGTTCCATAAAATCACTGTTGAATTATATGCTCCAATTACTGTGATAAACATTCACAGTAAAAAAAAAAGGAAAAAAAGCGTGCCTTTCTTGAAAATGCATTTCTTTTCTTATTAGATCTCATTATGTAATATACCGCACTTTCCTTTTTGTGGTAGTTCTCTGGGGTTCTTGGTGCTAAATTTAAAGCCCAAACACAGTATTAGTTCAGGGACTTGATAAATTCTATTTATGCCCCCTTCTACATTTAAACATGTTCTATTGCTTCTTTCACAGCTAGGTTATATATGTGCCTTTTATTGTAAAGTACTCCACATCCTCTTTGGAATACACAGGTTACAAATTATACGTAAAATCTCTCCTGGGACAGCGGTTGATGTATCTTTGCTAAAGTTTGTTCTCCAACAGTCTTAGAGACCAAGGCAGGGGGAGGAAACCAGGCTTTGGACACTCTGCAACCTCTGCTAGCCAGTCTTCGTTGCTTGCTTTTTTATCCTTAAGTATTGGGCTGCAAACTAAACTCTGTGAACTTATCCATTTATTTATGCTTTTGTGTATGTTTTGTTATTGTTTCTAAGGAAAAGTTCTTTTTGAAATCTTCCAGCCTTGCCTTAGTTGAACTAAGGGGAAGAGGGATTTTTTTCCTCATATGTCTCTGTGTTCCTGAGTGCTGGACTGGTGGTGCCAGCTAACTAGACCAGAACCAGAATTCAAGAACAAGCCGTGCAGTTGGGGGCAGATGCCTTGTGGGGATCCAGGAGTACAGACACAGGCCAGATGTGCATGAATGCCAAGACTGCCCATTGGGCAATTCCTCTATGCAGTCAAAGAGAAACAGACAAACAAATAGGCATAAAATGTATGAATCATATAAGGGTAAGAGCTAAGGCATGTTAAAGGCCAATGATACAATCTCAATCGTGGTGCCAGTTGAGGGAACTTCAAGCATTAACTGGCTTTCAAATTCTACCCCTGAAGCTTAGGTGTGTCTTTACCACATGGTGGAAGAAAGTAACAGGCCCAGGGAACCAAGTGGGTGTCTTGTGCAGGGATTTAGAATGCTTTTCTAGGCCACACTTACAACAAAAATAGAATCTGTTTATTAAACTTGTCTTCCTAAAACAAAACAGACTTAGGAAAGATAACCTTTGCAGACAAAATAAAAGAAAAAGCGCTAATGGGTTTCTCTAGCTACCTGGAAAGAGCTCATCTCCAGCATACTTTATTTTGAAGCCTATAAGAATTTTCCTCCTTCCACCTTCACCTAAAAAGAAGTCCCCTTCTTGCCTTTAGCATTGACCCTTTCCATAGTACAGCTTTCAGTTCTGGCTCCAGCTTACAAAGAGTTGTTGAACCATCTCTGTAACAAGCTGATCTAGAAAAGGCAGAATTTCCTTTAGATCCAGCAAGGCTTCCCTTCACTCATGGTCCTTTGGCTAGTTTTCAGCCTTTGCTCAGCTCAGTTCCTATGTCCCCAAATCCTCAGCTATCACTAGGTATTCAAATGTCATGCCCATCCTCCCACCCTCACCCCCAAAACATGTTCTCACTCTAAGTTCTTTGGAAACTATTTTTAACACAGTTTAAAGTAACCTCACAGAAAATGACACAAAACGTGAAATTCTAATAGCTTTCATTGTGGGTATTGGTTGGTCAGGCACATTTAATTTTTTTTTTTTTTAATTTGCATATGGGCAGGAGGCACCAGGGATCGAACTCCAGACCTCCAGCACGGCATGTCGGAGCTCCGCCTGCTGAGCCACGGCAGCCGCCCGGTCAGGCACATTTAAATTCATTCTTCAACTTTACTGAATTGGATTCAACCACTGCATAACTAATGGAAGATATAGACATATAGCTCCATTTTGCTGGGCAGATGAGGAAAAACAGCAACTCATACTGAGCACCTACTACATGCCAAGCATTGCTCTAAGGGCTTTGACTCATGTAACCCTCACAATCTCCTAATACTAGATACAGCCCATTAATGACTTCAGTTTCCAGGTAAGGAAACAGAACCAAGAGATGTAACTTGCTTAAGGTAATATAGCTGGTAAGCCATGGAGCTGGATTCTAACACAAAAATTCTGAGTGCAGAGTGTTCACTCAACACATACATTACATGGGCTCCCAAAAAGCCATTCACGACTCAACAATCAGTTTAGGAAGTCTTCCCAGAAGAAATGGAATGTTACAGACTATTTTTTAAAATGAGAGCATTATAACTTGGGCATGGGAGAAGGATGGTTTGGGTTTACCAGGGAGCTTTTTGAGAATTCACAAAGACCCAATTAAGGACCTTTTGGGTATGTAACAGGAGATGTGAGAACGTGCAACTTTCCACCCAGAAAGCATCATTATACAAATAAGATATAATTAATTTTCAAATGAATACTGTACTTTGAAAGAATGTGTTCACATATTATCCATCTTGAGCTCTGCAGTACCCCAAAATGTCATGTGTGTTTAAATTTTTTATCGGTCACAATTTGAAGTTGCATCTTACAGATGAAGCAACTGAGTTTCAGAAAGACTATGTGACCTAGCCCATTGGTGGACTAAGGTTAGAGTCCTCTGAAACCTACTGCAGTGCTGTCTTCTACTATATTTGGCTAACTTTGCCCAGAGGGCCACCAAAGAACTAATAGTGAGAGGCATGGTGCAGTGAGAAATGAGAGCTTAGAACTCCAGCTGGAAGGCCTGGTGATGCTAAAGGGAAAGGAAGAAGATAACTCACATTTTCTGAGCCCTTACTATGAGCAAAACTCTATGCTGTGCTCTAATGGCTTAGAAGAACCAGAAATATAACAGAATTGCAGAAAGAGAAGATTCCTGGGTGGAAAGCGACTGCTGCTTCTCCACCATAATCAACTCTGGAAGACGGAAGAACATCTGAAACCTGATATTTTATAAACAAGAATTCTGGCAATCTTACATTCTTTAGAACAGACATCAATGAGCAGATTGGAAAAGGTGGATCATTACTTACAGATTCCTTAGAGCTGGCAGGATACATCAGAAAGGATGCTTAAAAAAAGAAAGCACAGCCATGCAAGAGACTTGGGTTCAATTCCTGGCCTGTGCATTTTGCTCCCCACCTCAAAAAAATTTTTTCAACAAATGGTGCTGCAATAACAGGATAGTCACAGGGAAAAAAAAATGAAATGTGACCCCTACCATATAGCATACAAAAAAAAAAAAGAATGCACAGAAGGAACAGGGGGCTCCTCATTGATAAAGAATCATGAGGAACTGGAGGGTAAGGGAATCCCTGGGTGTTAGTGAGACTTGCCACTCTCTGGCTTTTGGCCAACACTTAATCATTTTTTAAAATTCAAAGCTGAGGCCTACCCGGATCAGGATGGTGGAGTGCAAAGCTTCAGGGCTCTCTGAGAAGCTTTGAACAACCAGTAAGAACTGCCAGAAACATCTTTCTAAAAGCTCCAGAAAATAGTTAAAGAATTGCAGAAACACGGTGAGTGCCAAATCAAGAAAAAGGCACAGAATGCTGTGAAAACAGTGATGAGGGATTTCTGGCTGGAGGACATACAGTACAGCAATGAGGACATGAGGAAACTGTTTCCTAGGGAAGAAAGGCCATGCACATCTTTTGAATGGGGGAATTCCTAGGCTACCACACATGCCCAAGACAAGAAAGTTAAGATGCAGGCAAAGAATGGTTCGTGTGTTTTGACTTGGAGCTATTCTCCAAATTCACTGTATGGATAAGCCCTGAGGGAGAGTACTTGTAAAAATAACCTGTAAAGACTGGGAAAGGTGCTTTCTTCTTCTTTTTTTTTTAGTGTTGTTTTAGCTCTTGGGATTCAAGGAAATCTGTCATACCTCTAGATGGATATAAGTTTAAGGAGAAAATGCCTCAGAGTTTAAATTCCAGTGATAACACACTAAAATATCAAAATGTCCAGGTTTCAACAAAACATTACAAAATATACAAAGTAACAGGAAGCGCTGGTTCAGGCAAAGGAGAATATTAAAGCATTAAAAACCATCAGTAAGGCGGTTCAGATCTGGGACAGTCCAGACAAAAATTTTAAAATTAAAGGAAAAAAGGTCCTAAATATGCTTAAAGAGCTAAAGGAAAATATGGACAAAGAACTAAAGGAAATGAGGAGAACAACAGATGAAGACAAACAGAATATCAATAGAGAGATGGAAATTATGAAAAGGAACCAAACAAAGCTGAAGATCACAGGAACAAAAATTAAAAATTCCCTAGAGAGGTTCAATAGCAGACTGAAGCTGGCAGAAGAAAGAATCAGTGAACCTGAAGATAAGAAAATTGAAATCATCCAGTCTGAGGAACAAAAAGAGGAAAGAACAAAGAAAAGTGAGCAGAGCCTGAGGAACCTGTGGGACACCATCAAGCACACCAATATATGCATCATGGGAGCCCAGAAGGAAAAGAAAGAGAAAGGGGCAGAGAGAAGATTCAAATAAATAATGGCTGAAAACCTCCCAAATTTAATGAAAGACATGAACATACACATCCAAGATGTTCAAAGAACTCAAAGCAGGATAAATCCTAATAGAACCACATCACACCTTGCTATAATCAAAATGTCAAATACCAGAAACAGAGAATTCTGAAAGCTGCAAGAGACAAGAAACCTGCCAAACTATAAGAGAACATCAATAAGACTAAGTGCCAATTTCTCATTGGAAACCGTGGAGGCAAGAAAGCAGTGGGAAAATATATTTAAGGTGCTTAAAGCAAAAATTTGCTGGCCAAGAATTCTGCATATGGCAAACTGTCCTTCAAAAATGAGGGAGGATATCTATCATAACCTGCCAAACTCCAACCAGGACCATCCCAGCCAATCCTAAAGAACACCTAGGGTTCCACAAGGGTTCTATGCACCAGAGTAACTTTCCAAAAACCTATAGACTCCAGAAAGGTCCCTGGACCAGTTAAGTCCTGAAATCTAGAGGGCCCAGCCTCTCTGGAACATCAGCTTGTTCCATCTCCCTATCCTATATTATTGACAGCCCCTTTCAACATGAAAAAGTTAAAATGACCATAGCCCAAACACCCCTAAAGAGAGGGATAGAAAGATCAAAGGTGATGGTGGAGTTATACAGAGAAGGTCGGGTTTAATGGATGACTATAACTGCTGAATCATTAAATTGATATCTCTTTTAGTCTCCAGTATCTTAGAGCAGCTAGAAGTAAAAACCTAAAATTGTGGAACTGTAACCCATTCCAAACTCTGAAATCTGTTCTACAACTAACTGTGGTGCTGTGCTTTGAAAGTTATTGTTTTTTTGTATATATATGTTATTTTTCACATAATAGCTGATTATGATGATAAAAAAATATTTATTCCTTCTAACTTCCTATACTTTGGAGCAGCTAGAAGGAAAAATCTGAGCAGATCATATATAGTAGCCCATGACAAACTCTGGGATCTGTCCTGTAACTACTTGTTGAAGAGTGCTTTAAAAACTAGTGCTTTTCTCTTTCTTTGCTTTATATATATGTGATGCTATACAATCAAAAAAACTCAAGAAAGAAAAAAACAAGGGAGGAGACACAGACAAGGCCACGTAAAGACAGAGGTGGAAACTGAGGGATACAGCACAGACCGAGGAGCCCCTGGAAGTCGGAAGAGACATGAAGGACTCTTGGGACTGCGGAGGGAGCATGGACCGCTGGGTACCTGGGGTCAGATTTCTGGCCCCAGGACAGAGAAGTAATAAATTTCTGTTGTTTCAAGCCACCTCCTTCCCTTCCCCAAAAGGAAGGGGGAATTAAGACGTTCCCAGATAACTGAATAGTCACCACTATTCAGGCCAGACAAGAAACACTTAAGAGAGTTCTTCAGATTGAAATAAACGATGAGAGTCTGCGGCCACATGAAGAAGTAAAGACCTGTGGTGAGGGGAACAACGTGGGTGACTATAAATGCACGTTCTATTGTCTTTTTGGGTTTGTAACTCCACTTTTTACTTCCTACATGATCTAAAAGGCAAATGTATAAAATGTAATGATAAATTAATGGTTTTATACACCCAATGTATAAATAATGTAATTTTTGATAAGCACTACTTAGAGGTGGGAAGACAGAGGGGTGTAGGTACATATTTTACTTTTGCTATTGAAGTTAAGTTGGTATTAAAATGAACGAGATTGATATTGATTTAGGACGTTAAATTTAAGCCCCATGGTATCTACAACACATCAGAGAATATGTAAATTTAAAGAGACAGAAAGGAGAGTACAGGTTTCCAAGCGGAGGGGAGGGCAGAGGTAATGGGGAGTTAATGCAAAATGAGTGTAAGGTTTCTGTTCGTGGAGAAGGGAAAGATAGAGTAATGGATGGCGCTGAGGGTAGCACGACCGCGAATGTGATTAATCCCATTAAATGGTATGCTTGGGAGGAGTTGGGATGGGAAGATTTAGGTTGTGCCTATGTTTCCCCACTTAAAAAAAAAGATGGAAAAAAAGAAAAACTAAAGAGATAATGACAATTAAATGCAATGCATGATAATGGATGGGTTCTAAGAATGGAGGGGAAAAGGCTCAAAAGGATACTGTGGGACATAAGGAAAACTGGAATATAGAAGGTAAGCTTTATATCAATGTTAAATTTCTTAAACTTGATGATGCACTTAAGGTGATCACATCATAAGTAAATATCCTTGTTTGTAGGAAATGTACACA
>PVIY010012256.1:34229-62672 GCA_004026745.1 Myrmecophaga tridactyla | reverse complement strand
CACCCCGGGGAAAGTTGTTGGAACCCAGGGGCCTGGAGAGAAGACCAGCAGAGACCATCCTGTGCCTTCCACGTAAGAAAGAACCTCAGTGGAAAGTTAGCTGCCTTTCCTCTGAAGAACCAACAAAATAAATCCCCTTTTATTAAAAGCCAATCTGTCTCTGGTGTGTTGCATTCCGGCAGCTAGCAAACTAGAACAGGGTCCAAAGGGAAGCTCCAGGTCAAGAAGAAAGCCTCAATGCTGGTCAGGCATGTCCTTTACACACCTACGGAAAGTTGCTCAGAGCCAACTGTAGTGCTGGTCTCTGCAGCAGCTGGAACAATATGAGGCTGAGAGGATGTAAAGTAGAAGTGTCTGATACACATAAGAAGTATCTGATACACATTCATTCATTCAACAAAAAGTTATTGCAGACCTACTCTTTGCCAGGTAAGGGGATAAGAGATGGTCTATGCAGCAGTTACCAAGCAGATACAACCTTTACCCTTGGAAAATCCACTGTCTTGTAGCTGCTGTAAGCTTTAATGGAGGTAAGTACTTAACATAACTTATCGCTCAATAGCTAAAAGCTGTTATTATTGGTTTAATTTTGTGGCATTGCTGAAAATGAGCGAGTCTGGGGTAGCTCCCAGAGATCTCTCTCTATGACTTACAAGCTAAAACAAAATAATTCCATCATTGTTAAAAATGATGTATATTCAGTATATATTTACTAGGAATGCAATATTAAGTTAGATGTTTTACTCTAGATAAATCAATTTTTAAAAATCCTGAAGTGCTAAAATGATGACAAAAAGTTTAGAATACCTGGACAGTTGCAAAAGTTCTCAAAAGGAAGTTGAACTTTAGGGGAACCAGCTTGAAGTGAACTGGCTTGGTTCCCCCAGGATACCATACAGAACAGTGAGAACTTTGATGACTTTCAAATGTTTACTGATTGATTGAGCCTTGCTAGGACAAGAGCATGAATTTGAGTTTTAATTCAGAGCTTCTCCTAACTTTGTAAAACCAGATCAATGCCCCATTCTATCTTCCTGTTGTATGGCCCAGACTCCACTGATGGGGGGATATTTCTAGCAAAATCCATGGTTTATGGAGTCATCCAGACCTGGATTCAAATTCTGGCTTCACCACTTTATAGCAGAGTGATTCTGACAAGTCACTTAAGCTCTTTTACAATTTCTTATTTATATATGGGGTTTGTTGTTAACCTTGAAGGAGATAAGTACTAAACATAAGGCCTGATAAAGAAAGTGCTCAATAATTATTAGCTATTATTAATAGTTTTATTTTGTGCTTAAAATGCATAATACTCTAAAACACGTAACAAACACAAACATTCCTATTTTGATCAGTCCGTTCTACATATATAATCAGTAATTCACAATATCATCACATAGCTGCATATTCATCATCATAATCATTTCTTGGAACATTTGCATCTATTCAGAAAAAGACATTAAATGAAAACAGAAAAAAAAATTATACATACCATACCCCTTACCCCTCCCTTTCATTGATCACTAGCATTTCAAACTAAATTTATTTTAACATTTGTTCCCCCTATTATTTATTTTTATTCCATATGTTCTACTCATCTGTTGACAAGGTAGATAAAAGGAGCATCATACACAAGGTTTTCACAATCACACAGTCACATTGTGAAAGTTATATCATTATTCAATCATCATCAAGAAACATGGCTACGGGCCACGGTGGCTCAGCAGGTAAGAATGCTTGCCTGCCATGCCAGAGGACCCGGGTTCGATTCCTGGTGCCTGCCCATGTTAAAAAAAAAGAGAAAGAAAGAAACATGGCTACTGGAGCACAGTTCTACACTTTCAGGCAGTTCCCTCCAGCCTCTCCATTACATCTTGACTAATAAGGTGATATTTACTTAACGCGTAAGAATAACCTCCAGGATAACCTCTTGACTCTGTTTGGAATCTCTCAGCCATTGATACTTTGTCTCATTTCACTCTTCCCCCTTTTGGTCCAGAAGGTTCTCTCAATCCCTTGATGCTGAGTCTCAGCTCATTCTAGGGTTTTTCCTCAATCCCTTGATGCTGAGTCTCAGCTCATTCTGCGATTTCTGTCCCATGTTGCCAGGAAGGTCCACATCCCTGGGAGTCATGTCCCACATAGACAGGGGGAGGGTGGTAAGTTTGCTTGTTGTGTTGGCTGGAGAGTGAGGCCACATCTGAGCAACAAAAGAGGCTCTCTTGGGGGTGACTCTTAGGCCTAAATTTTAAGTAGACTTGACCTATCCTTTGTGGGGTTAAGTTTCATATGAACAAACTCCAAGACTGGGGGTTCAGCCTATAGCTTTGGTTGTCCACACTGCTTGTGAGAATTTCAATAATTCAAGTTGGGGAAGTTGAATTTTCCTCTGTTCTCACCATGCCCCGAAGGGGACTTTGCAAATACTTTTCCACTCACTGATCAAGTCACTCTGGGTTCTCCCTCATTTTAAGGTCAGAAATTAGGCTCTGCTCCATGAAATCCCCGGGAACTGGGCTTCTGGTTTATTTCCAAGGTCCTTCGTGGCCCAAATGGTGACTCATTCACCATTTGGAGGAAGGAGGAAGTGGTTAAGAAGAGCAAAGCATGATACCAGCTGTCCCTTAAGGCTCCTGGAAGGTATCACCTGAATTTCTGTTTACATTTCATTGACCAAAATGTAGTTACATGACATTACCAAGAAACAAGGGAAAATGCAGTGTTTATTCTGGGTAGCCACATGTCCAGCTAAAAGTTCTATTATGATGGAAAAAGTGGAGGATATACATTAAAGACCAATTATCATTCTGTCACAGAGAGCCATTCTCAAGCGTCCAGACAGGGGAGAGTCTTGGGAGACTGATGGAGTGTGATGAAACAGGGGAAAATAATTCTTATAAGTAAGTAGCATCTGATAAATTGGATTTTCCTTTGCTCTTATCAAGAAAATATTAAATGGAAATATGCTATCCAATATGATAATCACTAGCCACACATGACTACTGGCCATATGAAATACGGCTAGTTCAAGGTGAGATGTGCTCTAAATGTAACATACACAATGGATTTCAAAGATGTAGTATAAAAAAAGAATGTAAAATGTCTCAATAATTTTTATAGTGCCTGCATGTTGAAATGATATTTTGCATGTACTAGATTGAACAAACTATTTTATTAAAATTAATTTCATCTTATTACTTTTTAAATTTAAAATTATCTATGTGGCTTGCAATATATTTCTATTGGAAATGCTGATCTAGAATGTCTTAAATGTTATATAGAATCAGCTTCCACAGAAAGGAGATTGTACATAATACCGAGGGGTATCATTCCCTGAATGAGTGATTAAAATAATGATATATTCTCTAACATGGGGTTCAAAGAGGAAAATTTTGGCACCATATCTGGAAGTGCTGTCCAGGGGAGGGGATTCAGTGTTCCCTGCCCTTGCAAGGGACAAATCTGAATGCCATCTCCCCTAAGAGCATCAATTGTTCTCCACTTTACGAGCATTGCTTCATTGACCTCTAGTTCATTGACCACTGTAAGGTTCCATTTTAGATTTACCTTTAGCATTTCTATGAATATATTCCCCACACTGAGAAATGGACTAGTATGTCAAGTAATCTGCTTGGAGGAGTGTATTTCTGAATTTCAATTTAAAACAATGCTAATTAATGATAGAGTCTGTGCATTTTTATTTCTCTTCCTGTCACGGCTCCCTACTATCTAGGGCAGTGTTTCTCAAAGTATGGTCCATGGGCCAACAGCTTCAATATCACCCAGGAGCTTGTTAGAAATACAAATTTGCAGGCCCTACCCCAGACATAATCAATTAGGAATTCTGGGGGAGGGGCCCAGCAATCTGTTTCAACAAGTTCTCTAGGTGATTCTGATGTAAATTAAAGTTTGAGAACCAGAGGGTAAAGATATTTTTTTCTTGCCAAGTAGATCTTTACTCACTCCCACAAGATGCACCCAATAATGTTTCTTTTTTTTTTTTTAAAAAAAGGATCCCCCTGTTTATTTGATAGGAAAAATACGAAGAATTGTTAGTTATCTCTAGGTTGTAAATAAATGTCATATTACATTTCCTGCTGGTTTCCACATGAATAAAAATTGGTGAAAAAAAAAAGAAAAGAAAAAGAGAACTTTGAAGAAAATGTAAGGGACTGGAGGTTCTTCTTTGGAGTACAAGTCTCCAAAGCCCACCTTTTCCAACCTCACGGCTCAGTCCTGCTCTTTGCTTTACTGGAATTCCCCCCATAAAGTGGGCATGGCTGGTAGCAGCTAATCTGTCCAAGCTCCTCTTGGTGGCTCTGATGGTTAACTTGTCTTTCTGACCCGTCAGCCTCTGTTCCCATTCCCCCACCCCCTAGCCTGACTCCCATTGCTGATGGACATTCTTTTCTTTTCCAGGCAGCTGTTCTGTCTTCCCCACTTAGATTCATCATGAGCAGTTTCAACATGTAAGTAAGACCTTTCCTCTCTCCTAAACCCTTAATAAGTCTTTGGTGTCTACAGATATCTGAACCTAGTTCTTCTTCCCAGGCAGAGTCTCACTCTTGACATCTGATGAATAATAACGTATTTAGCCAGCAGCAGTAGGGAAAGTGATATCACGGTCCATCACTAAACTTTTGGGAACCTGTAACAGTGCAAGGCACACAGATGCTGGGTCAGCCTTCCCTCACTTTATGACCAGCAATCTGAGTCCCCTTCACCTTGAATCCGATCTTTACCCCAGAGACCACTGCTGAACTTTTGCTTTTGACTAATTAGTCTTTATTTCCCCAATTGGGTTGTTCTCATCTAATTTGGGGGATGAATTATAGGTTTTCTTTGACATCAAACACGCCACTGAACCTGGATTGCTGGTTGTTCATCTGACTGGTTCTCTCAGCCATGGTTTCTCATCTGGACACCGCAGAAGTGTTCTAGCTGGTCCCTTCACTCCACTCTAACCACTGGCATGGGCCATTCTCCATATAGCACTCATGATGCCACCTGTTAAAATTCTGTTGCTCAAATTCCCCAATGGCTTCCCATTACATTTATAACTGAAATCTAAAGTCCTTACCGGAACCTATAAAGTCGACCATAATGTGACCTCTGCCTATCTCTCTGAGCTAATTTCCCATCCTCTTCTCCTCACTCACTACTCCTCTAGCCACAATGACCTCCTTTCTGTCCTTAGAAACGCCAAGCAAGCTCCCATCTGAGTCTTTCTCCACACTCTCTCCAGCACCTAGAATAGTGACTGGCACATAGTAGATATTCCACAAATATTTGTTGAATGAATTAATAAGAAAAGACCTGGACCAGAACTGAATATCACTCAAGCCAAGAGGAATCCCATAACCCTGGGTATACCGGCTGGCTTTGGGAATCCTGTATTGACGACAATGAAGCACTTTGCTTACACAACTCATCTCTACCCCGAGCACATGCCCAAACTTGGCTGCCAAGCAACCACTATTTGCTTATATAAAACCAACAAAAATAAAAGTGCGCATCATAATAAAATAGGTAATAAGGCATTTTATTGTTATGGTTTACTAGACTTTGGGCAAAAAAAGATGCAGCTAATGACTTCCTGATATAAAAGAAGGGGTCACAAGTTGTTTGTTGTCAGGAAGAATAACTCAATTGCAATTTAGTATTCAGAAAGTGTTACCTAAGCAACCCAGGACTTTTTTTTTTATTAACAAAAAAGTAAAGGAATTGAAAAGAAGTAAATGACAAAAGAATTGAGGGCAGGATTTTGTTCATCTAATTCTCCACTGTATCTTTAGATAGTCTAGTGTCTAGGATGATTACTGGGGCATAACTAGGGAGAACCATGTTATATTTTTCCTGCCCAATTATTAACACCTCTAATTAGTGAGCCACATGGCAAAACTTAACATACAAATATACATTCTTTTTTTTATTTTAACATTTGTTCCCCCTATTATTTATTTTTATTCCATATGTTCTACTCATCTGTTGACAAGGTAGATAAAAGGAGCATCAGACACAAGGTTTTCACAATCACACAGTCACTTTGTGAAAGCTATATCATTATACAATCATCATCAAGAAACATGGCTACTGAAACACAGCTCTACATTTTCAGGCAGTTCCCTCCAGCCTCTCCATTACATCTTGAATAACAAGGTGATATCTACTTAATGCGTAAGAATTACCTCCAGGATAACCTCTTGACTCTGTTTTGAATCTCTCAGCCATTGACACTTTGTCTCATTTCACTCTTCCCCCTTTTGGTCCAGAAGGTTCTCTCAATCCCTTGATGCTGAGTCTCAGCTTATTCTAGGGTTTTTCCCAATCCCTTGATGCTGAGTCTCAGCTCATTCTAGGATTTCTGTCCCACGTTGCCAGGAAGGTCCACATCCCTGGGAGTCAAGTCCCACATAGACAGGGGGAGGGTGGTGAGTTTGCTACAGACATTCTTAACATACCCCCATACATGGTGTAGAATCAATGGCTCACAATATCATTGCCACATTACATTTTTGGCACACATCCTTCCAGACACATGATTATATATATATCTATATAGCATTATACATATGAAATGAGAATGAATATATGCTAAGAATTGTTTCATACGCTTCAAACACTTCATGTAGAATATTTTATAGTCTTCATAACAAAAAGAACCTGGGAAGTTACAGATAAAAAGGTACTTCTTAACATATTATAAGGATTTAAAATTTAATAACAATAATACTTAATAATGGGTATTTGTGGTATGCACAAAAGTTTCATAAATAATCTTACCCTCAATCAATCTTTTGTATTACATGTTATTATTAATTTTATTTTACAGTGAGTTTAAGTGATTTGTCTTGGGGCCAGATCTAGTTTAACTTTTCTGTCATTAAATCCTGTACCATCACATTACTGATTCATTCTGAGTGTGAGGCAAGCCAAAACTTCTTTTTCCTACTTGTCTCAATGTTTTACCATGTCATCCACATTTTATATTGGTGCAGTTATTGAAGTTTATTAATGTATATATTTTTCTTTCAATAAACACTAAAAAATATTTACCAATAAGCAGCTACAATTCTGCTCTGAGTTTGGTTCACATTAACGAATAAAACTTATGTGGTCCCTGTCTACACATAAGTTTTATAACTTATAAGTTATATAAGTTTTATAAGACTACAATCTGTTCAATTTATTCTAGTTGATTGACTAGGTTACAGTGGTAAAGATTTCTTGAGTTCCATTTTGCCATCCAATCTATCGGATGCACTTTCATATCATTGTGATTTGGGAACCACATTTTGTGTTTTGTGTTCTCATCCAAGTCTTTGGCTTGGATATTTAACTAGATCTCCATGTCAATTCCTTCCTTGTTGGATTTAAAGAATAGAACTAAAGATGGTGCACTTTAGAAAAGGTTCTTTGGCAAGTTTTGTAGCTGTTTGACATCTTTTCATCTTATTCACAGGGATATCATGAAAGACTTATAAAATAGTTTCCAGAAGTTGAAGGACACTAAGTATTATTATTTCCTGCTCGCTAATGGTTAAATGCAAGGACTTTGTCACCTGGTCAGCGTAGGTTTAAATCCTGGCTCCCTCAACTATTAGCTGTGTGATCTTGGGCACATTACTTGATCTCTCTGTACCTTGGTTTCCTACATTCATAAATATATTTATACATTTGAATTTATTGATAAATTATAAATGGATAAATTTCAGTAAACTGAAAGTCTAAACAAACTGGATGATTTTCTATCAAAATATAAGTGAGAAAAATGGGTTTATTAAGAGATAGAAAACCTGACTAGAAAAAAAAGACAATATAAGAAACAGAAAAGATTGTTAAACTCTCCCTTTAAGGAAAAAAAAAACACTTAAATGGTTTAACAGCTGAGTTTCCTCTAACCTTCAAGGAAGAGTTAATTTCTATGTTATTCAAATTATTTTAGACTATAAAAAGTATGGGAATTTCCTTCATTACCATTATGAAGCAAGGATAACTTTAACATTAAAACCTGATAAATAGCACAAAAAGCTTCTGAAATCCAGTTTATGAATATTCATGAAAGAATTCTAAATAAAATTTTAGCAAGTCTACTGAAAAATATGAACAAAGTTGGTGGACTCACATTATCTAATTTCAGATTTAGTATAAAGCCACAGTAATCAGACAGTGTAATAATGTAGTAAGGTAAAAAAGAATACTCTTATAGATCAATAGATTATACTCTTATAGAGCAATAGAGTAGAATAGAGAGTCCAGAAATAGACCCACTCATATTTATGAACAATTGTATATTAACAAAAGTGCAAAGGATATTCAATGGAGAAATGTTAGTCTGTTCAACAGATGGTGCTAGAACAAATTAGAAGGCTATATGCAAAAACAAAAAACAAAGAACAAAAGAGTAACAATAACAAAAACAAACCTTGACCTTCATATCGCCTCATATAAAGATACTAAATCAAAATTGATTATAGACATAAATACAAGAGTGAAAGTTAAAAACCTTTTAGGAGAAAATCTTTATGACCTCAGGGAAGGCAAATATTTCTCACACAGCACACAAAAACATGAACTATAAAATTAAAAATTGACAAAATGGGCTTTATCAAAATTAAAATCTTCTGTCCTTTTAAAGACAGCCTTTAGCAAGGCACAGAATAGGACATATTTGCAATAAACATATCTAATAAAGGACCTGTAGCAGCATATACAAATAACTCAGCATATATAAATAACTCAGTTCAGTAATAAGCAATAAGTAACTCAGTTCAGTAATAAGTTAAATAATCCACTGACAATACCAAATGCTGTCAAGGATGTGGAGTAACTGGAACTCTCATACTTTGCTGGTAGAAATGCAAAATGGTATATCTACTTGGAAAATAGTTTGATAGCTCCTTATTTAGTATCTTTATAGTATTAAATGGGTACTTACCATATGACTCAGAAATATCACTCCTAGGTTATTTCCCCTAGGGAATTAAAGTATTGTCCAACCAGGACCCACACCTGAATTTTTATGGAGGATTTATTCATAATAGCTGAAAACTGGAAACAAAAATTCCCAAAGTACATCAGCTTATGAATGGATAAACAGATTGTGGCACATTCATATAATAGAAAATTATTCAATAATAAAAAAGAATGAACTATGGACACACACCACAACACGGATGAATTTTATAGCATTATGCAGAGTGAAAAATCTATTCACAAAATCTTACATGCAGTATAATTTCATAATATGACATTCTGGAAAAGGAAAAACTATAGTCAAGAAATCAGACTAGTGGTTGCCAGAGGCTTGGGATGGGACAGAGGATTGACTGCAAAAGGCCCCAAGGAACATTTTGGGGTGATGGAAATATTTATAGTTTCGTGGTGCTGGTGATTCTATGACTGAATACTTTTGTCAAAACTCATCAAACTACACACTTAAAAATAACAAATTTACTATCTTAAATTATATTTCAATAAACTAGATTCACAAAATTTAGCATGTCTATTAGTAGTTTTGGAAGACTAATATACCTTAAATATATTTTAGGAATGCCAAAAGGATTTGTCATTAGGAAACCCAACAATATAATTCCTATACCAACCAATTAACTCAAAAATGATGTCATCATTTTTTAAGCCAGAAAGCCAGAAAAGATTTTGATACAATCAGTGGCCATTGCTAATTAAAAGTTTAATTAAAATGTTGAATGTACAAAAGAAACTCTTATACAAATAGAGTGGGAATCATGTATAATGCTGTTCATAGTAAAAAGGTGGAAATAACCCAAATGTCTATCCACAGGAGAATGGATAAACAACATGGCTTATTCATGCAATGTATTATTATATGGCAGTCAAAATTAATTACTCATAGCTACGTATGAGAATATGGATGAATTTTAACAATTGTATATGGAATGGAAATGTGAGTCTCCAAAGGCTACCTGCATCATAATACTCATTTTATAAGTTAAAAACAATTATGATTTCTGTTTCTGGTCCTCAAGGATTTACTCGCTCACCTTCAACTAAACAAAATATCAATTGTTTTTAGACATTTTTAACAGGCATCATAGGACTATGATCCCTCAGAGAAGAGAAACAAATAAAATGAACTTTATGATTGTCCTGGTTTTCTGCCAGAGGCACTTTCTATATCACTGAGCAGGAAGAGGAATCTCAAGTAGAACATGGTGGAATCACTGTTGAGGAGAGAGAGATTAAAGTTCACAGAGTCTAAAGTGGCTTGAAATTAGAGAGTTCCATAGAGGAGAGGGTTCTGTAGATAAAGACCTCCAGAAGTCTGCAAGAGGTCCCCTTGAGCCTTTACTGAATACTAAAACTCAAATATGTACAGTAAAATCCTAAAAGGTATAGACTAAGAGTAACTGGACAGCTGTGAGCTGAAAAGGTCTCAGAGCTCACACAGATCTGGAATCTTTCAAGTTCCCACTGGCCAGAAATGAGAGTTTTTGTTAATCATTTAGGGCATTCAGTAGAGACACTGGCATGACCATGGCTTACTAATGGGGATAACTTATCCATAGAGAAAAGGCTACCATAAATCTTCTTTAATAAATATGAAAAAATCTATTTGAACCTCAAATAAATTAACTTCCTACCAGAAAAAACTCAACATGCTTTAAAGGAAGACAACAAAACACATTACTTGACAACTTAAATCCTAGTGTCCATCATCTAATAAAAAAAATTACCAGTCATGCTAAGATGAAAGAAAATTTGACTAATAACTAGGAAAAAGCTCAGTCAATGGCAATAGATCCAGACGCAATAGGATGATCGAATTAGCAGACAAGAATATTGAAACAGTTAATATAGCTTTGTTCAAGTATTTAAGGGAAAGCATGAAGACAGTGAGGAGTGAAATCAAAGATACAAAAAGGAATGAAATGCGGTAATTCAATGGCAGAATACTGGCCTTCCATACAGGAGACCTGGGTTCGATTCGTGGATCGTGTACCTAAAAAAAAAAAAAAAGAATGGAACTTTTAGAGATGAAAAAACACATGAACTGAAAAATTCACTAGGTGGGATTAATATCAGATAAGACATCATAGTAAAAAACATAACAATACATTGCAGGCTTTATAATATATGCAGAATTAAAATGTATGACAACAATAGCATAAATGATAGAAGAGAGAAATAAGAACATACTGTTGAAAGGTTCTTATCTGTGAAGTGGTTAATATTATTTGAAGGTATATTGTGATAAGGCAAAGATATATACTGTAAGCTCTAGAGATACCCCTTAAAAAAAAAAGTGGTACAGAAAGTAAGCCAATAGTTGAGATAAAATGAAATTCTGAAAAAATACTCAAGCCAAAATAAGGCAGGAAAAGACACAAGAAAGTGAATAAAACAGATAGACAAATAGAAATAAATAGTAATACGGAAGACTAAACCCAATTGCATTGGGAATTATATTACTGTAAATGGTCTAAACATTTCCATTAAAAGGAAGAGATTGTCAGATATGATTTTAACAAGCCATATCTAACTGTATGCTGTTGGAAGTAGCCCACTATAAGTAATAAAGGCACAGGTTAAAAGCAAAAATGTGGAGGGCGGCTGCCGTGGCTCAGCAGGCAGAGCTCCGACCTGCCATGCTGGAGGTCTGGAGTTCGATCCCTGGTGCCTCCTGCCCATATGCAAATTAAAAAAAAAAAAAAACAGAATAAAAAAAAAGCAAAAATGTGGAAAAAGATATATCATGAAAGACTAACTACAAGAAAATCTGAATGATTTCTATTTCTGGTCCTCAAGGATTTAATCACTCACCTTCAACTGAACAAAACATCGATTGTTTTTAGACATTTTTAACAGGCATCATAGGACTATCAATATCAGACAAAAGAGACTTCAGAATAAGGACTATTGCCAGGAAAAAAGAAGGGCACTTCATAATGATAGAGGATAGACTTGATAATCCTAAATGTGTATGCACAATAACTGAGCTTCAAAATATTTGAAGCAAAACCTGACAGAACTGAAAGGAGAAATAAACAGATCCACAATTATAGTTGGAAACTTCAAAACTCTTTTTACCGTCATTGATAGAACAAACAGATAGAAAATTTGTAAGTTTACAGAAAACCTGGATAATATCATCAACTAACTTAACCTAATTATCATTTATAGAACACTCCACCCAACAACAGCAAAATATACATGCTTTTAAAGAGTACATTGTACATTGACCAAGATAAGCCATACACTATGTCACAAAACAAGTCTCAATAAATTAAAAATTAAAATAATAAAGAAATTAAAAATATAGAGTGTGTTATTTGATCACCATGGCAATAAATTAAACATTAATAATGAAAGATATCTGGAATATCTGCAAATATTTGGAAATTAAACAACACTTCTAAACAACCCATAGGTCAAAGACAAAATCATAAGGAAAATAAGGAAATATTTTGAATTGAATGAAATTGAAAACATAACATATCAAAATTTGTGGGATGCAGATAAAACAGTGCATAGAGGAAAATTTATGGCTGCAAATGTTTATATTGAAAACATTTGATATTGGCCAAGAAGAGAGGTCCAAAGTTTCTACCGTAAGAAGCTAATAAAAA
The DNA here is from genome assembly GCA_004026745.1 of Myrmecophaga tridactyla. Taxonomy (NCBI): domain Eukaryota; kingdom Metazoa; phylum Chordata; class Mammalia; order Pilosa; family Myrmecophagidae; genus Myrmecophaga; species Myrmecophaga tridactyla. Next base: position 50,061 of record PVIY010012256.1, on the reverse strand, counting down.
TAAGAGCAAATTAAACCCCAAATAAGTAAAATGAGGAAAATAACAAATGTAAAAGCAGAAGTTAATGAAATAGAAAATGAAAAAATAGAAAAAAAACAATGAAACCAAAAGCTGGTTTATTGAAAAAAATCAATAGAACTGTTAAACTTTTAGCCAGATTGATCAAGAAAAAAGGGAGCAATTAAAATTTCTAATATCATAAAAATAAATAAATAATAGGGGAACAAATGTTAAAATAAATTTAGTAGATTGAAATGCTAGTGAAATGCTTTCACTCAATGAAAGGGAATGGTAAGAGGTATAGAAAAAAATAGGGGAAACAAAGGCTGAAATATATTGGGTAGATGGAAATATTAGCAGTCAATGAGAGGGAGGGTAAGGGGTATGGTATGTATGAGCTTTTTCTTTTTTCTTTTTATTTCTTTTGCTGAATTGATGCAAATGTTCTAAGAAATGATCATGTTGATGCATATATAACTGTGATGATATTGTGAGCTATTGATTATATACCATGAATGGAATGATCATATGGTAAGAATGTTTGTTTTTTATGTTGTTATGTTTACAAAAAAATTAAAAACAATTTTCAATATCAGGAATGAAAGAGGGGACAACAATACAGATCCTATAGATATTAAAAAGAATATTATGACCAAATATATGGCAACGATTTGACCAGATGGAATAAACAAATCCCTTGGTAAACACAAATTACTAAAACCAATTCCAGAAGAAAAAGAAAATCTTAACAGTTTCATATCTATTAAATAGATTGAATTTGTAGTTAAATACCTATTCACAAAGAAAACACTAAGAGCCAATGACTTTGCTGGGGAATTCCATCAAATATTTAGGGAAGAAATAATACTGGAACTACATATTTTTTTCCAGAAGATAGAGATGGAGGGAACAATTTCAAATCCATTTTATGAAGCCAACATTATTTTGCTTCAAAAACCAAAGACATTACAAGAAAAGAAAGTAAACCACAGATCAATATTTCTCATGACTCCAAACACAAAATTCCTTAGGGAAATATTAACAAATTAAAGCAAACAATATTTAAAAAGGGCAGTACACCACAACAAAGTGGGGTTTATTTCAGTAATACAAGATTAGGCTGAAAAATCAATTTATTTAACCATATAAAGAGAACATCACATATCATCTTAATAGATGCAGAACAAGAATTTGATAAAACTCAAATCCAACCAATAAAAATAAAACCAAGCTTTCAGAAGAGTTAGATAGGAGGAACTTCCTCAACCTGATAAAAAAACAACCTATGAAAAACTTACAGCTAAAATTATACTTAACGGTGAAAAACTGATAGATTTCCCTCTAAGATCAGAAACAAAGCAAAGATGTTTGCTTTCATCACTCCTGTGCAACAATGTACTAGAGGTCCTAACAGGGAAATAAGGTAAAATAAAATATAAAGCATACATATTGGAAAAGAAAAAAATGAAACTTTATTTTCAGATGTTACAATAATGCATATAGAGAATCCTAAGAAATCAACAAAAATCTACTAAAATTATTGACTATAGCAATGTTGAGTATATTCTAATACTGGAGTAAATCAATGTAGCAAGTACAAAGTCAATATATAAAAATCAATTGTATTTCTATATATTAGAAACAACGCATTTAAAATTGAAATAAAAAACAACCATTTACAGTAGCATTAAAAGATCCAAAATACTTATGCATAAAAATAACAAAACAGATGCAAGATTTGAATTCAAGATTATAAAAATGTTAGATCTCCCCTCAAAAAGACTTATATTTTCAATGGCAATCCCAATGGGTTTTATTCATTTATATTTGTGGTAATAGATTAGCTAATTCTAAAATCTTATGTGGAAATGCAAAGTGTCAAGACTAGCCAAGAAAATCTTGAAGAACAACAATGTAGGAAGACTCACATTACTAAAATAGCAAGTCTTATTATAAAGCTATCATAATTAAGCTGGTTCAAGGACAGCAAAAGAGACTAGTGGAACAGAAAAGAATCTTGCAACAGACTCACACACGTATATTTGGGGGATCTGGTTTACGACAAAGATGGCACTACAGAAAACTTGGGAAAGAAATTTTTGTTTTCAATGAATTGTGCTGGGACAGTTGAACATTCATATAAAAAAACTCACCATACACAAAAATTAAGTACAGGTACATTGTGGGTCTAAATACGGAAAGTAAAATAACAAAGCTTTCAGAAGAGAGCATAGGATAATATTGCCATGGCCTTGAGGTGGAAAAATATTGCTTAAATAGGATAAAATATGTCTTAACCTTGAAGAACAACTTTTGGACGTTGCGATACGTTCAGGTGTCAACTTGGCCAGATGATAGTGCCCAGTTGTCGTGTTGCTGCGGATCTAAATCATCAGCAAGTGGACTGCATCAATGGCTGGTTACATCTGCAGTCAGCTAAGGGGAGTGCCTTCCGCAATGGGTGACTTTTTAATCTAATCAGCCATAGGCTTAACAGGAAGAGTCAGAAGAGAGAACCTCTTTCCCCGCTTCAGCCAGCTAGCCTCACCTGGGGAATTCATTGAAGGTCTTCATCTGAGTTGCCTGCTTGCAACCTGACCTGCGGAGTTTGGATTCATGCATCCTCACAGTTGTGTGAGACACTTTTATAGAGACTCATATTTACAGATATCTCCTGTTGGTCCTGCTACCTTACAGAACCCTGACTTCTACAGATTTCATTAACTTTAAAAATTCCCATTCACCAGAAATCTTATAATTAGGAGAATGAAAGACCAAGTCACTAAGTGGAGCAAGATTTGCAGCACATATCACTGGCGAAGAATTTGTACCCACAATACACACAGAACTTACAAAAATGAATTAGAAAAAAGACAGGCAACTCCAAAAAAGAGTGGGCACGGTATTGAATGGACAGTTCATGCCATTAAATAGATGAAAAGGTGGTCAAACTCATAATTGAGGAAATACAAATGAAAACCATATAACATGATTCTGCTACAAATCCATCAGAATGGCTAAAATTAAGAAAGACTGATAATCAAGTGTTGGCGAGAAGGTGTAGCAGTGTGTACTCACACTGTTGGTGAAAGTGTACATTGTTGTACAACTTTTGAAAAGAGTCTGATATTATCAACTAAAAGGAAACATACTCATACCCTACAACCTAGCAATTCCTGCCCTAGGTATGTATCCAACTGCAAAGAATACCCTTGTACATTCGGACACATGTAAAGTAATGACAATAGCAATACTGCGTGTAATTCTCTATACTGAAAACAATCCAATGCCCATCAGTAGTAGAATGGATATTCATGCAACAGAATATCATACAACAAAGAAAATTAACTACAACTGTATGCAAAAACACGAATGTCGCAAACATCATGCCGTGCACAAGAAGCCAGATATACATAAAATCTAACTTATAGAAAGTTCAAAAATAAGCAAAATTAAACTGCAGTTTAGAAGTCATGATTGTGGTCACCTTTGGAGAGGAGAACGGGGATTGGGAGGAGACCTGAGGGGGCATCTAGAATGCGAGCAGGTTCTGTTTTTTTGATTTGGATAGGGATCACATGAATATTTGATTTGTGATAATTATTTGAGTGATAGTGTGTTTATATGTATATCCTGTGTACTTTCTGTTTGTGTGTTTTATACTTGAATTAAAAAGAGTTTAAAAATATACTCATCTATTAACAAAACAATCTTACTTTTGGGAATTGGTCTCTTAGAAATAGAAATATTAGTACGTAAAGATCGTAATAACATTGTTTGTTGATGCAAGAAACTGGAAGCTGCCAGAGTCTTTATCACTAGAGAAATGGTAAAAAATGATACTACATCCACTAAAATTTTATTAGAGCTAAGTGTTGTGATCTGTAGGGGAGTTCATGGAATTCATAAGTAAAGCAAAAATAGAAAACAAGTCATACTGTAAAGCTTTTAGATCATGACTCCATTTTTTTAAAGGAAGGGATAAACATGTATTTGATCTATGTGCATGTATATGTTTGCATGAATGTACAGAAAGTATAGAAAGATCTATACCATCCTGTTAACATTGATTAGTTGAGGGAGATGGTGTGCTTTGTGAAGAGTAGGCAATATTAGAGAGAAGAAGCAATTACTAATTTTTTCTATATATTTACTAAAAATTTATAATCAACTTGTAAATTTCTTATTGGACACTAACTGATTTACACTTTTAATTATTATTGTTAAAATATTACTACAAAATTTATAACTTACAAAATTTATAATTTAAACAAAAACACTTCTAACATATGATAGAATATCGTGCAGTAACAGAAAGGAATGAAGTTGAGGTGAACGAACCCTGAGGACATTATGTTGGGCAAGATAAGCCAGAAACAAAAGGACAAATATTGTATTTACAAGAAAATCAGGGCCTAGATCGTAAGCTCTTACAACAGTCACATTTATTCCTGTGTTTTAATTGTTATTTCTAAATTCTGAGATGCGGTGCTCAATGTGTAAAACCTGGCATTTCCCTGGAACTTTGGGTACCTGTGTGACAACTAAGACTCTGAATTAGAGTCTGCAGCTCTGAAAGTCAGCATTACTTCATACAGCACCTGTTAAAGAAGCCAAAACAGAGATCAGACTTCAATTAGAGATACAAAAAAGGATGATCTGTTGGAACTAAGGTAAATCAGAATACAAGGAAAAGGATGATAGGGTCTGTATTTCTAAAACCTCACCTTCTGTGTGAGACCAAAGGAAGAGATGTTTACTCTGTTCAAAATTTAAATTTTTTGTAGGACACTAATCTAACTTAACCTGTCTGGCCAGTTCCTTTAAACAATCTAAACACATGGAGCCTAGAATGGGGAATGAGATCCTGTACTTCTATATAGCTTAGTGTAATACCCTGATACACTCCAGAGTATTTTGGGCAGATAATAAAAAGATATTTGAAAAATCACTTGATAACTGAAGAAAAAAATAAGGATCTATTAAACTTTTCCACTTGGGAAATTCCTGATAATCTCTCAAACATTAAGGACTCCCAAATTAATAGGCCAAGTCTTTGATTTGGAGGCTTGCTCTTACAAGATTAATTTCTGTAACAGGGAAGCTAAGCCTACCTATAATTATGTCTGAGAGTCACTTCTAGAGAGTCTCTTTTGTTGCGCACATGAGGCCTCTTTCTCTCTCTATGCCCAACTTTGCAAATAAACTCATTACAGACACTCCTACGTGGTACATGACCTCCAGGGGTATAAGTCTCCCTGGCAATATGGGACATGACTCCGAGGGCTATGCCTGGCCCTGACATCATGGGATTGACAATGCTGTTTTGACCAAAAGGGGGCGGGGGGGAAGAATGCAACAAAATAAAGTTTCAGTGGTTAAGAGAGTTCAAATCAAGTTGAGATGCTATTCTGGAAATTACTCTTATGCAAATTTCAGCTAGATATATATCACAAATTGCCACATTATGCCAAGCCCCAACCAACAGTTTTCCTGAAAACCCTAAAGAATACCCAGGGACCCATTTGAGACTCTTTAATAGTTGCACTCACTAAGTTTATTTCTCAGAAACCTAAAATCTCCAGATTGTTCCTATGCCATATAAGACTTGAAACCCAGAGGTACCATTCTTTTCAAGAACCTCAACCAGTTGCATCCCTTATCCTATAATGTTGACACCCCTTCTCAACATGAAAAAGTTAGAATGGTCATTGTCCAATACCCCTAAAGATTGGGAGAAGATCAAATGAGAGGGAGGACTTGTAACAGAGAAGATGGGATTTAACAAATTAGTATGACTACAGAATCTTTATATTGATATTTCCTTTTAGTCCCCAGTATATCAGAGCAGCTAGATGGAAATTGTGAAACTGTAACCCATACCATACTTTGAAGTTTGCGCTATAAGTACTTGTTAAACTCTACTTTGACATCTATCACTTTTCTGCATATATATTTCACAATAATAATGTTTTGAAAAAAGATTATCCTTTCCTCATTAAATTGCTTGGAATGTTTACTGAAAATAAAACACACATACATTCCTAGCAAACACCATACCTAATGGTAAGTAGGTACATGTAAAGAGGTCACCCACTTTTGTGCTTATGGGTATAAATAAGAGCAAGTGCTTTTGCTTCTTGATTTAGTTTTCAGGATGTTATGAAAAATACCACCCAATGGGTTGGCTTAAACAATGGGAATTTAGTGGCTCACAGTTAGGGGCTGAGAGAAATCCAAAATTGAGATGTCAGCAAGGTGATGCTTTCTCTCCAAAGTCTGTAACATTCTCATGCTGAATCCTGGTAATCCTTGGTTTGCATTCCTGCCTCGCATCCCACAGGTACCTCTTCTGAGTTCTGATGATTGTTGGCTCTTCACCATGGTTTTCTCTTTACAAGGCCTTCAGTAATAGGATGCAGACCCATTTGATTCACTTGGTCACACCTTAACTAAACATAACCACTTCAAAAAGTTCTATTTGTAATGACTTCACACCTACAGGAATAGGATTGAGAGTAAGTTTTTAATGGTGTATACAACTCAACCTACCACACTTCTCATCCCATTTTGTGATTCCCTCTCCTTTCTAGAAGGGTTAGGGAGTTACAAGAGTGTGTTATGACATCCAGGGTTGGACAGTGATGTTACTGTCACTCATATTTGGACTATGGCTCATGTCCCTGTTTTTACCTATACCTACCTTTAGGGCTGCTGTCTGAGCTGCCTGATTCCTGCTGTTAGATACCCCAGCGGGTGCCCTGCTCTAATTCCTCTTTTTTTGGAGGTCAGCGAAAGTGCCTTGCTACCACTGCCCTCTGGCTCTGGATACTCATTATTTCACTTCAACATAGATGTATGGGGAAATTACTTCTCCTCAGGGTTAGGTTCTATTACAGGGGTCCCATAGCAGCATAGGTTGGTGTCACAGCTCCTATAAATTTATATACTTCCTCCAGGGTAGGGTGCTAAGTAGGGGTGAATTCAAGTAACAGCCACCAAGTGCATCAGAAACCATTTCTCCCTTCTCGCCTCAGTCCTTTTGCCAAATCCAGACCATAAAGCCAGACTCTTCTTTTCTCCTGGGCACCTCACAATCCCTTATCCCTCACGTGATTTGACCCCTATGGGTCCCTCACACTCACTACCACTGTCCATGCCAGCATGTACCTGAATTCCATCACTGATACCACAACAGAAATTTATTGGCTCATGATTTCAGAGGCTAGAAGGCTTGCTTCTCTCCAGGATCAGTATCTTCTGACTGGCTAGTAATCTTTGGGGTTGATAGATAGCTTTTATGGTTTATGGCAATACAAATGGTGATGCCTTTTCCTTTCCCTCTAGGTTCCGTGAACTTCTGGTTTCTGGCTACTCCCTAGGGCTTCTCTTTCTGCGTTCAATTTCTTTTGCTTATAGGGATTTCTGTTATGTTGGAATAAGAACCACCTGCATTCCGTTTGGGCACACCTTAACTAATAACATCTTCAAATGTCCTATTTACAAATGTGTTGATATCCACAGGGCCAGGGGTTGGGACCTCAACATGCCTCTTGTGGGGAACCTGAGTCAGTCACTGCATAGCTATCATATATAGCAAGGCAATCTGTGGAAAATCAAAAAGTAAAATTTGGCTATTAGCTTGAGTCTCTTACAAAATGTGTTTATAAAAACCATTCATGACTAATTCTGTCCTTGGAACTGATTCAAAACGAGGCACATCCTGCTTCCATGGTGGAGACTGAGAGGCCGCTGGGAGGTCATGCTGACTCCTTGATCGTCAGACGTGCCAGCCTTGGATCTGATGATGGCTTCTGCTGGCGGGAGACGCCTTTGTCGGGAGAGCCGCTCAGGCACCACGGCCTCCTTTACACAACACTAACCCCACTGTTAGTGGAATTACATCTGCCATTACCTTTCACCTAATTTGGATCCCAAACAGATGGTATATAAAATGTTTCCTATAAAATAATTCTGTTGCTTAATTTGGGATTTTGTTTAATAGAACTTTAAATATTTGGTGTGTTTTGTCAGTGTGTTTACTATTATATCTCCTTGACACAGTAAATATGAGTGCGGTCTTTATCTGTGAAGTAGGATTAATGGTAATACCTGCTCATTATCAAAGGATTAAATGATTTAATATATGTAAGTGCTTAGTGCCTCTTGCTCATGGCCTTCAAAGGCATGCTCTTGTCCACAGTGGGAAGTTCATATGCCTTAATGCGCTATTCTAGGATGGTGCACTATTCTTGGTGATGTGGTTTCATCCCCCGCCCTACTCTTCTCCCTTATCCTAGCTGAGCTACTTAATGCAAACACCCTACATTTCTTCATCTTTGTGCTTTTATTCCCTCTGGTTCTTCAGCCTGAAATATCCTTCTTTCCCATGTCTACCTCTCCTCTACTGCCAGGTTCAAACCCCTTAGGAAGGTTTTTCCTATTACCTGGGTGGGAAGGCAGCTGCTCCTCCCCTGTAGTCAGATTACTCTAGCTGGATCTCTTATGGTACCCCTACTTTCTACTTTTTGTTTTATGAATTTACATACATATTTCATCTCTGCAAGATTCTAAAGGGCAGGACCTGAGTATATCTCATTTTAAGTACTCAGGCATCCCTGGCACTCAGTGTTGCTAAGAGAAGGGGCTCAAGTATTTTATGAATGAATGGATTAAACCTAGAAGTTAGTCTGGTGTGGCAGTGCTTGAAGTTGGGGATCACTTTATGTATTATTATTATTATTATTATTATTATTATTGAATGGGCAAGCTCTGGGAATCAATCCTGGGTCTCCGGCATGGCAGGCGAGAACTCTGCCACTGAGCTACCACTGCCTGCCCGTCACCATATGCTTTTATCTCTGCTATGCAGTATCAGTTTTCCTTGTACACTGCTAATCGAATAAGAAGTGTGAATTGTTTTTCGGGTTGAAGGTATTTGACTAAAAGTTGGATTAGAAGACCTTGCAGGTTCCATCAACTTTTTGAAACTATGAGTCTATTGTCTGAACAGATGCCAAGATGACAGGCCCTGAAGCATCTCTGCTGGTATTCAGGGATAGGAGCCAACATGGATATGGGTGGAACTAGCCCACTGCAACTGATAGATTAATTTGTACGACCCTAGAATTAATAGTCTAGTGCATGGTATCCTTGGACTTCCAGTAGCCAACTTTCCAATGTATATTTGTGTTTATAGACAGAATCTTTGCATTGGAATCAAACTGCCTTGCCACTGAGGCCATCCTCCCACATAAAGCATGCTGCCTTCAGCATCTCTAATGCATCTTCCAGCCTCCGCCTGAGCATGTCCAATGAAGTAAACTGTCACTAGTTTTCCCATCCATTGTTGGAAGTTCAGTTGTCAGAAAGGTTTCTTTTACATTGAATCACAATTTGTGTCAATAACTTCACCTGTTGGTCCTGTTTTAGCTTCAGAGCCACAGAGAAGTCTGCTCTCTCTTTCCATATATAAACCTGACGAATCTCTGAATTTCTGCATTCTCTGAGTCGTTGCAGGCCAAACTCTTCCAGCTCCTTTGACAACATGTGGAAAAACCCTCTAGTCCTTTTTTAGATTTCCTGTTTGGCAATGATCTGAAAATGTGGTGAGCAGAAAATACTACTTTCACATCTAATTATAAGTACCACTACCACCTAGACACATTACTGTAGATGCTTCACTTGTATTATCTCACAACAGCTCCATGCTGTTGTTCTTACTACTCTGAATTTATAGACAGAGAATCTACAGCTCAAAGAAGTTGTCATCAACAGCAGTAAAGAGCGAGCTCAGTGCAATGGCTTCTCAGACACACAACTCTCTACCACTGTGATTATATTTTGCTACAACAAGCTAGTTATAACAAATAGAAGTCTAATTCCCCACTTCTGCTCTGCAGTGTACACAGTCCCCATATTTAACTTGCACATGATTAAATATGCAAGAGATTACTGGCTGTCCTAGCTGGAAGGCCCAGTGGTGTGGCCTAAGCAAATACAGAAGGACACTGTGTCACTCCCCATCACTGGCTGAGTTCCTTGATGGCATTACTGCAGGCATTCCTCAGTTCATTTGTTAAATGTTTTGAAAGTGCTTACTTGGAAAAAGGGAACTGTCAGGGACTAGCTGAGGGAAGAGGGAACCATGGGCAGGTGCTTTGGAGAACTGGTGGTAAATCAAGCTCAGGTTGCTTTTATAGACTATGATATAAAAAAAAAGGTGATACAGGATAAATAGCAACAATATGAAGCAGACGGTGGTGATGCTATGACAGATGTACTACAAAGTGTCTCAGGATTTCAGAGGATGGAGAAATTGCTGTTCAAGGGTGTGGGGAATCTGGAAAAACTTTGTGGAGCAGGTTGCATTTGAGCAAATTCTTTCCCAACTTTAGTTTCATACTCCAAAAAATGATACTAAAATTGGTTCTTTTCTCATAGGTCCTGAGGAGCAATTCAAGGGAGTGCTTAGCACAATGCTGACATTCAGTAAGACGTCAATAGAGTTAAATATTATTATTTGAGAAGCATTGTTAGATTGGTGTCAACTACAGTTTTTAAATCATCCTGGCCTGGGTTCAAGTTCAACATGGTGTGACTATAGACACTTCATTTCTCTGAGCTTCGGATTCCTGATCTGTAAAAGGGGGTTAACGATATCTCATAGGTAGGTGAGAATAGTAAGTTCTCAGGAATTGTTAGCTGTGATTACTTATTATCTTTTGAGCTGGGCCTTGGAAGAGGGGTAGGTTTTGGGTAAGAAAAAGAATGCTTCAGATGGGGTATACCAGATGCAAAGTGTACTGCAATTCGTAAAGAGATTACTTCATCTAGACTATATATGATGCCTAAGAAGAAAAAGGGAGTTCAGTGATCAGAGTGGAGTGGTCTTGTAAACCAGAATGAGGAGTCTGGAGTCTATCTCTAGTCAATGAGGCCACACAGTCATGTGTACTATGTTCAAGGTCTTCCTAGATTCTCATTGCCACCTTTTCATCCTACTTCTGTGTCATGATCTCTGTAGCCAATCTCAAATTGTTCCATTATGGCCCATCATTTACCATCCTTATGACTGCAACCGATTCTAATTGGACTCCCTGCTGCTTCTCTTGTACCTCTTTCCAACTCTTCTCTACATAGCAGCTGTTGTAGTGATTTTTTTTGTATTTTTTCATGGGCAGGCCCCAGGAAACAAACCTGGGTCTCTGGCATGGCAGGCGAGAACTCTGCCTGCTGAACCACCATGGCCCGCCCTGTAGTGATTTTTAAAAGTACAAACCTGATCATATCTCAGCTGCTTAAACCCATGGCACTCAGGGCACAGTCTGAAACCCTTATCATAATATTAAAAAGCTCTGCATTATGTAGCTTCTTATTTCCTTGGTATCAGTTAAGATTCTAGTAAGAAGACAGCAAAATCCCAATGGTTAATTTGCTAAGTGTTAAAAAAAAAAAGGGGGCTATTTATAAAAGTGTGGGCAGGATTTGAGGAAACTAACAAGGGATAGCATGGTCCCCTAGGAATAACAACTCCAGGAGCAGTAACCAGCCTTAGGTTTAAAGCACAAAGGGAGAGAGCCATTAGCGAACCAATGGAGTGTCTGCACGGAGAGGTGCACGGAGAAGTGGAAAGTGCCACCTGACCGAAGTCAAGGCTGTCAGTAGAAGGGTGAAGCCACCCACAGTTCAGACTGGAAGCTGGGGGGAATAAACACTTCCATCTCATTCTTCTCCTACCCTCTGCTCATCTGCCAGTGCTTCTCATTAGCCAAATCTAACCAGAAGCCAGACGTCATGGGAGCCCATTGGTGAGGTCCGTTTCAGCTTCTCCAGGTACAGAGTAAGTTGGGATAGGGTGGCAGGGGCATTTGGAGCAGCAAGTGGAAAGTCTCCAATTGGCCCTTTTATAGTCTGTCTAAGGCACTTTGAACCTCAAATATGCTATTTCCTTCTGACTCCCCATCCCACCCTCTACCTACCAATGCCCTCTCTTCTCTCTAATCTCAGCATGCATATCATCTACTCAGGGAAGAAGCCATCCTTGAATCCCCTCAGTTTAGGTCATGTCCCTTCAGCACATAATCTCAAAGCACCCTCTTATTATGTTTTGATATCCAATGGCAATTGCATAATAATTAATTTTATAATTATTTTCTAAGTAATAGTCTCTCTATTAGATTGGCAGCATGGGTCCATGTTGGTCTATTTTTTTTACAGCATCCCCAGTGCCAAGCACAGTGCACTTCATAGTAGAAGCCCAATAAGTATCTGTTGAATAATTGAAGACCTGATAGCCACATTGTCTAGTCTTCAAATTTCCCCTGTATGTCACTTAACTTTGATTAGTATAGGTCTTGCTAACTCTAGGTGTGAAGTTGACATCTTAATGGATAAAGGAGACTACTGACTCTTTCAAAAAGTATTTTTTGAGTGTCTACAATGTTCTAGGCATTGATAAGTGCAAGGGATACAGATATAGGTCATATTTGGTATCTGTCCATAGGAATTCATAGTCTAACACAGGAGACAGTTATGTAAGTGAATAAGTACCACACACCGTTACAAAAGCTATTCTTGTCTAAACAACTTCATGTTTGGAGCACAGAGGAGAGAACAGGGCATTCAGTCTCTGTCTCTAAGGTTGAGGAAAATTTAACATCGGACATTTGAGCCAGACCTTCAAGGATGGGTAGGATTTGGCTAGGTGAAGGACTTCCAGACAGAGGGAACAGCACGAACAAAAGAGGAATGTGGCACATTAAGGGAGGGACTTAAGTGATCTGCGTGCTTTCCACAATTAGAGGTGTACATTAGCCAGCAGAAATTTCCAGGTTTGAAAGTCAATAGTGATCTAACACAAGCAATAAAGAAAGGGATAAAAAGGAAGGGGGTCTTGGAAGATAGGTAAGGAAGGAGATATTTGGAGGCCCAAGAAGAAAAGGGGAAGTTGGACAAAAAATAGAAGTAGCAAAGGATGAAAAATGGTTTTATATATATTAGAAGGATGCCTGACGAGTTTTTTGCTTTAAAAAACCCAAGAGAACATCAGTCCTAGTTTTAGTATCTGACTGGTGATCTGAGAACAAATCTGCCATGTCCCAGGACAACTTGTGCTTTTGCTGAGGATTCTAAGTATGGGGCATCGGGTACTTTGTTTGGCACTACTCTGTGGTCCTTTTGAAATAACTGTTCCTCTTAACTGCCAACTTAATAGTATACTTTATTCATTTAGTATTTTTGTCAACACTCCTCTTTAGACTGTTCCTGAAAGCATCTTTGGACAATTTCTTGCCACCTTTGAATCATCAAAGAATTCACATTGGTTTAATGGCATCTTCACATTTTCTCTACAATCTTTGCAGGATACTGAAACCAGCAGCTATTTTAATTAATTAAAAGACCTGGACTTGGTCTTTTCTTTGTTGGGAGGTTTTTGATTACTGCTTTATCTCTTTACTTGTTATTGGTCTGTTGAAATTGTCTATTTCTTCTTGAGTCAATGTAGGTAGTTTATGTGCTTCAAGAAATTTGTCATTTCATCCAGGTTATCTGATTTATTGGCATGCAATTGTTCATAGTATTCTCTTATGATCCTTTTTATTTCTCAGGGTGGTGTCATGTTCCCTTTTTCATTTCTGATTTAAGTTATTTGCAGCTTCTTTTTTTTTTTTTTTTCTTTATCAGTCTAGCTAAAGGCTTGTCGATTTTATCAATCTTTTCAAAGAACCAACTTTTGGTTTTGTTCATTCTGTTTTTTTAAAAATTTATTTCTTAATTAAAAAATAAAGAAACAAAATAAAACAACATACATAATCAGTAATTCACAATATCATCCCTTAGTTGCATATTCATCATTTCTTAGAACATTTGCATTAATTCAGAAAACAATAGAAAAAGAAATAAAACGAACACAGGAAAAAAAAAAAATTATACCTACCATACCCCTTACCCCTCGCTTTCATTGATCACTAGCATTTCAAACTAAATTTATTTTAGCGTTTGTTCCCCCTACTATTTATTTTTATTCCATATGTTCTACTCCTTTGTTGACAAGGTAGATAAAAGGAGCATCAGACACAAGGTTTTCACAATCACACAGTCACATTGTGACAGCTGTATCATTATTCAATCATCCTCAAGACATGGCTACTGGAACACAGCTCTACATTTTCAGGCAGTTCCCTCCAGCCTCTCTATCACATCTTGAATAACAAGATGATATCTACTTGATGCATAAGAATAACCTCCAGGATAACCTCTTGACTCTGTTTGGGATCTCTCAGCCATTGACACTTTGTCTCATTTCCCTCTTCCCCCTTTTGGTCGAGAAGGTTTTCTCAATCCCTTGATGCTAAGTCTCAGCTCATTCTAGGGTTTTTCTCAATTCTTTGATGCTGAGTCTCCGTTTATTCCAAGATCTCTGTCCCACGTTGCCAGGAAGGTCCACACCCCTGGGAGTCATGTCTCACGTAGAGAGGGGTAGGGTGGTGAGACTGCTCTTTGTGTTGGCTGGAGAGAGAGGCCACATCTGAGCAACAAAAGAGGCTCTCTTGGGGGTAACTCTTAGGCCTAAATTTTAAGTAGACTTGACCTATCATTTGTGGGGTTAAGTTTCATATGAACAAAACCCAAGACTGGGGGCTCAGCCTATAGCTTTGGTTGTCCACACTGCTTGTGAGAATGTCAAGAATTCAACTTAGGGAAGCTGAATCTCTCCCCGTTCTCACCACTCCCCGAAGGGGGCTTTGCAGATACTTTTCCACTCACTGATCGAATCACTCTGGGATTCATTGGGGTATCATTCTGGACAAACCAGCAAAATCTCATGTCCTACCTGAGATTCCAAGTACTTATGGTGTTCAATCAAACTATCTATATAAGTTATATTAGGAAATGCACTAGTCAAAATATACATTTTGTAACAAATAAACATTTTTTGCTTTAGTCTCACACAGAAGGTGACATTTTAAAATATTAATTACCACCTATTTTCAGTACCCTGCAATAATGACATTCCTTTGTTCTTCCTCATGCAAAAAC
The DNA here is from genome assembly GCA_004026745.1 of Myrmecophaga tridactyla. Classification (NCBI taxonomy): domain Eukaryota; kingdom Metazoa; phylum Chordata; class Mammalia; order Pilosa; family Myrmecophagidae; genus Myrmecophaga; species Myrmecophaga tridactyla. The sequence continues at coordinate 35,019 of PVIY010012256.1, read as the reverse complement.
ATTTTTAAAATTGTACCTTGTACATTTCACTATTATTATACACTCTAGGCATTCCTAGATTATACCATCTCAATCTTTAACATCTATCTTTCTTTCTGATTTCATTTATGTCTTCAACCCTCCTCCCTCTATCATTCTCACATGCAGCTTCATTCAGTGTTTTAACATAATTTTATTACAGTTAGGTAGTATTCTGCTGTCCATTTCTGAGTTTTTGTATCCAGTCCTGTTGCACAGTCTGTATCCCTTCAGCTCCAATTACCCAATATCTTACCCTATTTCTATCTCCTGATGGTCTCTGTCACCAACGAAATATTCCAAGTTTATTCACTAATGTCAGTTCATATCAATGAGACCATACAGTATTTGTCCTTTAGTTTTCGGCTAGTCTCACTCAGCATAATGTTCTCAAGGTCCATCCATGTTGTTACATACTTCATACGTTTATTCTGTCTTAAAGCTGCATAATATTCCATCATATGTATATACCACAGTTTGTTTAGCCACGCGTCTGCTGATGGACATTTTGGCTGTTTCCATCTCCTTGCAATTGTAAATAATGCTGCTATAAACATTGGTGTGCAAATGTCTGTTTGTGTCTTTGCCCTTATGTCCTCTGAGTAGATACCTAGCAATGGTATTGCTGGGTCATATGGCAATTCTATATTCAGCTTTTTGAGGAACTGCCAAACTGCCTTCCACAGTGGTTGCACCATTTGACATTCCCACCAACAGTGAATAAGTGTGCCTCTTTCTCCACATCCTCTCCAGCACTTGTCATTTTCTGTTT
>PVIY010012256.1:0-34129 GCA_004026745.1 Myrmecophaga tridactyla | reverse complement strand
ATGAGATGATATCTCATTGTGGTTTTGATTTGCATTTCTCTAATGGCCAGGGACGTGGAGCATCTCTTCATATGCCTTTTGGCCATTTGTATTTCCTCTTCTGAGAAGTGTCTGTTCAAGTCTTTCCCCCATTTTGTAATTGGATTGGCTGTCTTTTTGTTGTTGAGTTGAACAATCTCTTTATAAATTCTGGATACTAGACCTTTATCTGATATGTCGTTTCCAATTATAGTCTCCCATTGTGTAGGCTGTCTTTTTACTTTCTTGATGAAGTTCTTTGATGCACAAAAGTGTTTAATTTTGAGGAGTTCCCATTTCTTTCTTTCTTTCTTCAGTGCTCTTGCTTTAGGTGTAAGGTCTATAAAACCGCCTCCAATTATAAGATTTATAAGATATCTCCCTACATTTTCCTCTGTTTTATGGTCTTAGATCTTTGATCCAATTTGAGTTAACTTTTGTATAGGGTGTGAGATACGGGTCCTCTTTCATTCTTTTGCATATGAATATCCAGTTCTCTAGGCACCATTTATTGAAGAGACTATTCTGTCCCAGGTGAGTTGGCTTGACTGCCTTATCAAAAATCAAATGTCCATAGATGAGAGGGTCTATATCTGAACACTCTATTCGATTCCATTGGTCAATATATCTATCTTTATGCCAGTACCATGCTGTTTTATAAAGCCACTGTGGCTTCATAATATGCCTTAAAGTCAGGCAGCGTGAGACCTCCAGCTTCGTTTTTTATCCTCAAGATACTTTTAGCAATTTGGGGCACCCTGCCCTTCCAGATAAATTTGCTTATTGGTTTTTCTATTTCTGAAAAGTAAGTTGTTGGGATTTTGATTGGTATTGCATTGAATCTGTAAATCAATTTAGGTAGAATTGACATCTTAACTATACTTAGTCTTCCAATCCATGAACACGGTATGCCCTTCCATCTATTTAGGTCTTCTGTGATTTCTTTTAACAGTTTCTTGTAGTTTTCTTTGTATAGGTCTTTTGTCTCTTTAGTTAAATTTATTCCTAAGTATTTTATTCTTTTAGTTGCAATTGTAAATGGAATTCGTTTCTTGATTCCCCCTCAGATTGTTCATTACTAGTGTATAGAAACACTACAGATTTTTGAATGTTGATCTTGTAATCTGCCACTTTGCTGTACTCGTTTATTAGCTCTAGTAGTTTTGCTGTGGATTTTTCAGGGTTTTCGACATATAGTATCATATCATCTGCAAACAGTGATAGTTTACTTCTTCTTTTCCAATTTTGATGCCTTGTATTTCTTTTTCTTGTCTAATTGCTCTGGCTAGAACTTCCAACATAATGTTGAATAACAGTGGTGATAGTGGACATCCTTGTCTTGTTCCTGATCTTAGGGGGAAAGTTTTCAGTTTTTCCCCACTGAGGACGATATTAGCTGTGGGTTTTTCATATATTCCCTTTATCATTTTAAGGAAATTTTTAATTTTCTATTTCATTAATTTCTTCTCTAATTTTGCTATTTCCTTATTTTTGCTCATTTTGGTTTTACTTTGCCTTTCTTTTCCTTGGTCTTGAGGTGAGAAGTTAGTTTTCTGATTTGAGCTCTTTCTTGTTTTGATTTTTCTTTTTTCTGTTTTTTTTTAATGTTAGTATATTTCCCCTGAACATTGTCTTTGCTGTGTCCCATAAGTTTTGATATGTTGTGTTTTCATTTTCATTTGTCTCAGGATATTTTCTGATTTCCCGTGTGATTTCTTCTTGACTCACTGATTGTTTAAGACTGTTCAAGTAGTTACTGACAGTTTTGGTTACAGTTGTTGGGAGTAGGGTGATGTGATGTGTTTGTATGCATATATGTGAGTGGGAGTGATGGGTAGAGGAGGGAAAGTTTAATTTTGTCATATAAAGAAGGAAGCATGATGCCTTATAAAGAGGAGACCTGTTTTCAGTTTGGACTCCTTCTGCCAAAGGTGTTTTACAACTCTTGCAATAGTCACAGTTCATAGCTGAGTCCAGAAACCAGATTACAGAGCAGAAAAATGCTAGTTTCAAAACAAAGTGAGCCTGGAGAGGAAAGAGCTGTCTGGTTGACAGAGCTGCCTCATCTCATAGGCTTTGGGTTTGCAAGGCCAGAATCAGAATGCAAAAGCATAAAGATTCAGAACACTTAAGATTTAATAAAATATGGGACTGAAATTAGAGGTGTGCATCTCAGCTCAGAGAGAGCAATGAGAACATGCCTAAGCATCCAGACCTACCTAGCACAAACAAACCTAATCTGCCACATCAATGAATGGTTTTCTCCAGCTTTTCAGAGAGGAGGAACTGGAGTCCAGGAAGAGTAACATGTAAGAGTATAGAGTAACAGTTCTCTGTTACTGAGTCATTGCCTCAATACTTTTTTCTCTTTTCCAGAGTTTAATAGAAACCCTCCAAGCCACCAAAATTATAGTGTCCAGAGCAGGTGAAACAGGATGGCAATCCTTCTGCAGAATTCCCTCTTGGAGTCTTATATGAGCATGCTGCTGTGTCAGCGAGCATTAGTCCCCTTCCATGAGGACACAAACTGAAAAATAGTTTCTTGTACATACTCTTCCATTTTTTTCTCCAAAATGGCTAGTCAGCTGCCCATTTATTGTATAATCCAGTCTCCCTCCCCCCTTATTAGAAATGCCCATCTCTATCATATATTAAATTCTTATTTGTAAGTAGGTCTATTTATGAAGTCTTTAATTTCACTGGTCTGACTCTCTATTCATGCACCAATATCAATTTTAAAAACTCTGACTTTATGATAAATTTTAAACAGGGATCTTGTCATCATTCTTTTACAAAATATTCCTTCTTCTCATTTTGATTTTTCCTATGAGTTTCAGAATATTTTGGGTAGTTTCCATCCCTGTCCCTGCACAATCCATCTCCTCTCCCATTTTTTCAAGAGTAAGGAATTTTTATAAGAATAGAGTGTTCTTCTATATAGTCATATTAAAGTTTTAAAAATGTCCTTCAGTAGTGTTTTAATGATTTCTTCATACAGCCTCTCTAACATGCTCTTTTCTTTGCCCTAACCCTCCAGTGAATATGGAGAAACTGTAACAGCTTGGACATGTAGCTATCCAGATGAGAGGATGACTCTTCCCCTATAATCAGATTGATCCTTTCTTTTCTCATTTTATTCTGTAGCACTTAGATCTCTAATTCTGTTCAAAATAGGCTGGAGACTTTAAAATACATATATATATTTTTAGTTGTTTTACTACTATAACATATACACAAAGAAAAGAGATAAAGAAAAGCAATAGTTTTCAAAGCACTCTTCAACAAGTGGTTACAGGACAGATCCCAGAGTTTGTCATGGGCTACCATACGATCCTCAGATTTTTCCTTCTAGCTGCTCCAGAATATAAGAGGCTAGAGGGCTTAAATACTTTTTTATCATCATAATCGACTTTTTTTCCCTTTTTTTTTGTGAAAAATAACATATATACAAAAAAGCTCTAAATTTCAAGGCACAGCACCACAATTAGTTGTAGAACAGATTTCAGACTTTGACATGGGTTACAGTTTCACAACTTTAGGTTTTTACTTCTAGCTGCTCTAAAATACTAGAGACTAAAAGAGATAGCAATTTAATGACTCAGCATTCATATTCATTTGTTAAGTCCCATTTGTCACTCAGCCTACCTGATATTGTTACTTGTCTTTGGAGTTCAAGTCCTTCCTCCCAAAAGATTATTAGCAGGACCAGAAGGGACATCTTTGTTGTCCTCCCTCCCTCTCCTTCTCTCTCACGTCTCTTAGGTGGTACTCTGTGCTTTCCTTAATGGTTTGCTGTTGGTGACGATAATTGTGTCTTTGTACCCGCTCAGCCTGTTCACTGCTCTTACCGTGATGTTTTAAAAGTGGGGTAAAAGGTAGAAACTCAGAAACCAGAGGTAGTGAAAACTACACTTGAAACATCCTTGTAAACTGAATGACTAGTAGCATAGTTTCTTCAGCGACACTTTTCTGTTCTCAAGCCCTCTGGGAATACACTAAGGACTGTGGCTGGCAGCTGGCACCGTTTCAATTATAATCTCAAGTGTTCTCTCATTTGTTTGAGCCACACGATTGGAATTTTATCTAAATGTCCTAAAGATGATGCTCCACCGTATTTAAACTCTCCCCATTTTCCTGGCCTTCCCAAGTCCCACTTGCTCCTTGAAGCTTCCACAGAGATTCCACGGGGAGTCCTCTTCTTTCTGAATCCCTCTGGCCTCATTCTGGACTTCATTTTAGTCCCGTGCGGTACTCGAATTTTTCCCAGAATTCACACACTTGGGGCATGGACTCTAGAGCCAGATAGCCAAGGTTTGAAACCTGGTTCTGCCACCTTCCAGCTGTATGATCTTGGACAAGTTACTTAAACTTGCCAGACCTAAATTTTCCTATCTATGAAATGAGAATGACAATCATGGTTTCTGTCTCACAGGATTCTTAGAAAGATTAAATGAGTTAATAATATATGTTAATATTTATAATATTTAACATATAATAAAATAATAATGAAATTACCCAATTAGAACAATGCCCAGGGCTTTTTTTTTTCTTCATTACAACCCCCTGCCCCCCATATTGGTGTTCCCAGTCAATGTGGCTAAAGAAGGAGGAAGGCATTGGTGAGGAGAGAGCTTACCATTCACTGAGAACTGTGAGCTGGCATCTCTCTGTGCTCAGAAGTAAAAATCCTGCCCCTTTTAATCAAAATGAGCAGTTCTTAACCTCATGGATGCCACACTGTGGGTCTGTCCCAAGATACAACATGGTTAGGGTACTGACAGTTTTATATGAATAACTTTAAGATTAAGCTCTTGAATGGGCACTAAAAATAGGGCAAGGTTGCAGAAAATGAGTTGGCAATCCTGGAAACCTCCCGGTATCCCACCCCTGAACCCCTGAAGGGGAATATCCCTGGTTACGTATTGAGTGGACAGTGTAAGAGACCTACTTGTGTAAGCCATACAACCATCAACTTCTTGCTTACTAGCTCCTTAAAATATTCCCCGGGTGTTTCATGAGTTTAAATTTGCTTTTCTGTAATAAAGATGATAACATCCTCGAGGTCAAAAGGTTATGGCTCACACGTCCTTGGAACCCCCACCCCTGCCCTACCACACACCCAGTCCTAGAAACACCGTGCAGCTCAATAGGTCCCTGTTCATAGATTCGTTAAGATGGGTAGGAGAATGCAATGTTTGGACGCTGCCAAACCACAGGTGGAGAAAACCCACAAATAATAATAAAATTCCCCACACTTCCTAACCCACATCACTGGTGCAACTCCCAACTAATAACACTGATTCAGAGTCAGGTCTTTGCATCCCATAATGAAGGGCAGTAAAAGCCAGCAAGGAGCTAAAGAGAGGGGTCTGGACTATTCAGATGAGAGGTTTGTTGAATGTCAACTCCTCTTAGGAGCTGGTGCTGTTTTCCTGCATCTCCCATTTGAAGGAGTGGGATGGGTGAGTGCTCCTAGGGCGTCAGTCAGCACCAGGGGGCAGGAGAGAAAGCAGCATGAATGGAAACAACGCACCCTCAAAAGGGCTGTGGGAGCAAAAGCATAAGGTATGCGAAAGCCTCCAACACAGTTCTTGGCACCTAATAGGAAGGCTATTCATTTTAATTGAATCTGAAGGTTTAAAAACTCTCCTAAAATTACTTCTTAATTACAGAAGTCATCCACATCGTACACCAATAGAAAAAAGACAGAAAAGCAAAACAGCAAAGAAACTTCGAATTATGCATAACCTCACTATTCAAAAACAAGCACTGTTATTATTTGGTGGAGCCTATTCCATTTCCTTTGCATATAAACTTTCCTCCCAAATGGAATTGTAATAAATTTTTGTCATTTTATGTTCCTCCATAACTTTAACTGTCAGCATTCACTCTTTAGCTCAACATATGGGTAGAGGAAAAAGCTCTGCCCAGGGTTCTAGCTTTGGTTCTGACCTAAACAGCCACTGGCAAGCACCTTCTCTGGGTGTTAGATGCCTTATCTGAGAAGGAGTCTGAAATCAGTTAGTCCTAAGGCACCTCTCACCTCTATCAATCTAATTGTTTACGGATATTAAAGGAAGGCAGTGTGGTGCAGTGGTTATGGTTTGGGCATCATTAACAATCCTATCTCTGCTTGAGAGAACCTGGACTGGTTTCTTGACCTCTCAATGCCTCAGTTTCCCTATCTCTAAAATAGAATTAATAAAAGTAAACACAAAAATGCAGGGTTATTGTGAGAAGTAAATGGATGACATGGATTACATAAAATACTTAAAACAGTGTTTGGCAAATAGTAAAGGCTCAAGAAGCATAAGCTATTATTGAAATCTTACCTCAGGCCCCCATCCTCCTGTGGTAATGGGGTGAGAACTAATCTTAGTGATCCAGTCACGACTTGAGAACTAACACGGGTTGAACACAACTATGTGTTTTTTCATCTGCACAATCTTATTCAATCCTCAGAACAACTTTATTATCCTATTTTTTTCAAGTGAGGAAATTGAAATTAGATTTACATAGCTATTAGGCATCAAACCCAAAGAGTATGTGTGCCTTTTCAGCTGGTTTTGCTTGGGCTGAAGGCAAGAAGCCTTTTCATCAGTGGGATGTTTCATTTAAAAATTAAAGCCCAAACATCAAGTACCTTTTCCAGTGATATTCAGTATGAATTATTTTTCTGCACTCTAATAACCTCCTTTTGACAATTCCACCATTTGAGTTATTTAAAGACACAGGAATATATCTATTTGTTACATTATAATTTTTAATTGACTACAGGATATCTAAGCTAATACAACAGAACTAGGAAGTGGGTTTTTTTAAAAAAATAATTTATACTTGACTTAGAAGTTTAATTCTTTGGTGGTAACTGATGGCCTAAATATCCCCCAAACTAAACAAAATAACTAAACCTCATTGAAAGTAACTGTCTCAGAGTCATGAAACTTACAGTGTGATATTTTAATATTTTGATTTCCACACCACTGCCAAAAAAACTTCAGAACTGAGTTGAGGGATTTAGGTTAACTAATTTCTCTTCTACGGAGAAAACAAGAATCGAAATACAAAGTGTCTTTTACTTAAATGTCATCTCACCGTTTTATGGGGCTCTCAGGCTTTCATAACAACATTTGCTAGGGAAACTAGTAATTCCTGGCAGCCTTCGACAATCATGTGGCACATTTGTGGATTCACCCTAACCAGAAAATAATGCAGTCAACTTTTGATTGCTCAGGCTAAAGTTAGGGAGGAGATGCGAGCATAACCTTAGACAATGAACAACGTAAGCATGTTAAAAAAAATACATACATTTGGACCGAGCCTCAGCTTTCTGCACCCAGACTGAACTGTGCACAGACCAAAAACAGATTTCAAGCAATCGACTCTTCCAGAAGCAAAAGGCAGCCCGGATGAGCTGGCGCCCGGCCTGGCTGAGGTTTGTTACTTTCCTTGCTGGCTAGCACTAGCTACGTGCGTTCCGAGCTGCCTCCACGCCCCCTCGCCCCGTCCAGGCTTCGGGTTACATGGGTCGGCCCAGCTAGCCCGGGAGTCCGAGCCCCTCCCTCGCGCGTCCCGCGCCTGGGGCCTCCCAGCTCGCGTTGCGCGCGTGCAGCCAGCCGCGACCGGCTTCCCCGGCGGGAGGCTCGTGCCCCAACTGGGCGCTGGTTGGTCGCGTCGTTGGGCCAGGGGCCTGGCGATTGGTCCGAGGGATTGGTTCACGTGGTCTGGGGCAGATAAGTGGCCTCTTAGCCGCAGGACCAGCAGATTGTCGGAGCTACAGCCGAGGTGGGACGTGTCCAAGGGCGTGTGCGAAGTGCGCAGGCAGCGGGCGCGCAGGCTCTCACAGTCCGCCGCGGCCTCTCTGCCTAATGAGCTGCACCAGGTAGGATTCGTTGCAACCTCTGCCCTGGCTCAGAGGGGAAAGCGCAGCCGCGGGGCCCCTCATTTTAAAGTGAGGGGCTCCTCCCTCACTTTAGCCTGAGCAATCAAAAGTTGGCTGCATTATTTTGGGGGCAGCGTTTTCGTCCTGTCAAGGTTGTAAATGCAGACCCCAAGGGAAGGCAAGTTGATTGATGGCTGAGTTGCTGAGTTGGATCTGGCACCAGGGAGGCCTAGGAGGTTTAATGTTTTGGCTTCCCAGTCCCCTCCAGGAGTTGTGTTTCACAGGCAGAACTTACTTGGTAATCAGCATCCTAAACCAGAAACTGTCTTAAAATGTGTCAACTGTAGTTCTGATTCGCTCATTGATTCTGCGTGTTGTCTCTTGGTCCTGCACAAACGTACCTAGGATTTGGGTAGCTTAATTTGTGAGACAGCTGGTGGTATTGACATTGCTGGTTAGGTGGTTTAGATTGAGGGAAAAAAATTACAGAACTATATTTGCATTCATTCGTCCTCCTGCACTCTTCTTATCACGGTTTGCCATAGTAAACCAAGTCTCAGAGTTTCAGCAAACTATTATATTTAACTCTTGGCCACGATTTAAAATGCCAGGGACATCACCCAACACTAAAACTGTTTTTCTATAAATGCAAAAAAGGAAAAAAAAAATTGTACTTGAAATAGCTTCTCCAGACATAACTTAGCAGAAGAGCTCTCTAAAAAATTCTGCCAGTTAACTATTATTAGGCCCATAAATATAGCGTTAGCTTTCATTTGTTCTAAATCTGTAGGTCTCTACTAGAGCAATAAAGTAAAGTCTGTGAATGTTCTTTATTGTCCATTTTGTGATAATGACCACTTGTCTACATGCTTAGAGCTGCTGTGAATAGAATTACAAATCCAGATTGAGAAATGTCATGTACAGTATGCACACATTCTCTTATCTCTAAGGCTAGGGGAGAGGAAAAATTTCTAATTCCATAAGCTTGGCAATAATGTAATCATGGCTAAAGGCCAGAAATAATCTTGATAAACACTCTTGATTTAATATTGCTGAGTATGGTTATGTTTAAAGTTTTAGATAGCTTTATTGTCTTCCTAGTTATAAAAATAATGTTCACTGCCAAAACATTAGAAAATACAATAAAAGCACAAGAATAGCTCACCTATAATCCTATCAGCCAGAGACAGTTAACTTTTTAGTGTCTTTTCTATAATTTTCTCAGAATATGTAAGTCCATATGGGTATAGTTTATGTTTTTTAAAAGTCTACTTTCAGGTAATCGGCTTTTCCCACTTAAATGTGTACTTGTCATGGACTTCTTTCTATATTAAATATAGATTATGCAAAAGTTTTGAGTGTATGAAATGCTGATGTGTTTTAGTCGGTTATTTATGCAAGATGAGGAAGAACATGATAAAGTACAAAGAGATCCTCTGACTTCACTCCTTCCAGCCTTCTCCTGTTCAAAACTATCCCATGAGAATTTTTAATGCTATTTTTTCTTTTCAAGTGAGTTACCTTTCTAGAGAAGCATAATCAGTTCCACAGCTCCCTGTACCAGCTACAGGGAGTACAGGGTCTGGAACCAGTAGTTTCTTAACTGTCTGGTCATCAGAATCACCTGGGAAGCTTCAAAAAACTGGGCCCCGTCCCCAGAGGTTTTGCCTCAGTGACTCTATGGCCCAGGAATCCACATTAAAAATAAATAAATAAAAAGAAAAACCCATTCCTTAGGTCATTGTGACCAAGACAGTTTTGAGAATCATTGGAGATGGTCAAATCCAACCCTTTCATTTCTCAGATGGGGAAACTGAAACCCCGAGTGTTGTAAGTACTTAGCCCATGGCCCGATAGCCAGCCTGGAGTAGAGCTACATGTAGAATGCAAATATGACAACCTAAAGCTGTTCTCTTTACTAGATATGATAGTGCTTCCCTGATTGTTACTGTGCCACCTATATTTCAGTCAATACAAAAATAGCATATATGTATTTGGGTTCGGTGGGGAGCGTCCAGATCCAGGTGATAATCCTTCTTCCTATTGCATTTCAGAATGATCCAGGTTTTAGACCCACGGCCTTTGACAAGTTCAGTCATGCCAGTAGATGTGGCCATGAGGCTCTGCTTGGCTCATTCACCACCTCTCAAGAGCTTCCTGAGCCCTTACGATAACTTTCAACGAAGACATTTTGTGAACAAATTAAAGCCTCTGAAACCATGTCTCAATATAAAACAGGAAGCCAAATCACAGAATGACTGGAAGCACTCACACAACCAAGCCAAGAAGCGGGTTGTGTTTGCTGACTCCAAGGGCCTCTCTCTTACTGCCATCCATGTCTTCTCTGACCTCCCAGAAGAACCGTCATGGGATCTCCAGTTTGATCTCTTAGACCTTAATGATATCTCCTCTGGCTTAAAACTCCATGAGGAGAAAAACTTGATTTTAGATTTCCCTCAGCCCTCAACAGACTACTTAAGTTTCCGGAACCACTTTCAGAAGAACTCTGTCTGTCTGGAGAACTGTTCTTTGCAAGAACGAACGGTGTCTGGGACTGTGAAAGTTAAAAACATGAGCTTTGAGAAAAAGGTTCAGATCCGTATCACTTTTGATACTTGGAAAAGTCACACTGACATGGACTGCATCTACATGAAAAATGTGTATGGTGGCTCTGATAGTGACACCTTCTCGTTTGCCATTGACTTACCCCCTGTCGTTCCAACTGAGGAGAAAATTGAGTTCTGCATTTCTTACCACACCAATGGGCAGGTGTTCTGGGACAACAACGAGGGTCAGAATTATAGAATTGTCCATGTGCAATGGAAACCTGATGGGGTACAGACACAGACGGCATCCCAGGACTGTGCATTCTACCAGGTGCCTCCCAAAACTGAATCAGAGTCAATAATCTTTGGCAGTCCAAGGCTGGCTAGTGGGCTCTTCCCAGAATGGCAGAGCTGGGGGAAAATGGAGAACTTGGCTTCTTATCGATGAACGAGCAACTTCTGACTGGTCTTGACCCATCATATTCCCCAATGTAATTTTAGGTCTATAATGCTCAATATTAGGAATTTTCTGCTATTTTCCTTCAGTAGGTTTAGGTTTGAGCTTTTGAGACTGGCTATCAAGAAGACAGCCGATTGAGAATTTAATGTTCAGGTCTGTAGGGATGACACTGCCCAACTTTGCTTTGGAGGATCAAGTAATAGCCTGAGTCCTATTTTTATAAAAGCAATACTTATTCCATTTCCCCTTCCCTCTCAATTTACTAGCTTTCATGTTGGGCAAGGAAAGGTTGAGAAAGGACGATTGATAGAGACAGAAAGCTGTGTTAATGGTAGGAGGAATGTCTGAAAAGTATATACAAAGGGCTCTGCAGTTCAAGTCAGTGGAAGTAAGATGTCTGATACTTAATTGTTGGGGGGGAAAATGAAAGGTTATTTTGTGTTTTTAAGTTGGTTGCACAATTTTCTCCTGGAGTAATAATTTGTAGAGGGGAAAAAAGATCCTTTCTATGCATTCTTGTGGAGAAAAAAAAAACTTTAGAGTATAGGCTGGTGTTGTGAAAGGTGAATTATAACTGTGGAGAATCAGAATCTCAAGTGGCGCTTTTCTGGTCAAATGTGATTTATCAAAAACCATGATTTGAGGAAAGTTTAAGCAAATCTGGTTTCGGAGTCCCAATGTTATAAGTGACCTTGTTTGTAGTCAAGGCATCAAGCTCTGACTCTCACTATAGAACGCTGCCTAACCAAAAACCATGCCGCCATCAATGGCTAACAACATAGAAGGACTTCATGTCACGAAACAATAGCTCTTTGCATGTGCCTTGATTAAATCAGAACACTGCAGTTACTTAATCCAAATATCTGAATGGTCATCTAACTCATAAATTTTTGGCCTTATAAGAAGGTCCACTCTGTAGACTGGCATTCTTCCTGCAATACTGTTATACTTTCGGGAGTATTGTCAGTATACACATTTGCATCCTTCATATTGAAGGTGACTCATTTTTCTGCCACACTTTTTTGATGTGATATTTGAAGTGAGGGCTGACACTAGGATTCTCTAGGCAAGAATCCAGTACCTTGCACATAGAAGGGGCAGTCTATCTCTTGCCTATTTTTGTCTTGCTTTTTAGTCTTTCTACCTAATTTCTTTTGAAGTAAAAATGTTCCTTTTTTTTTAATTGACATCAGTTGTTTTGGATGTGTTGTAATACATTTGTTTTGGGTGTGCATAAATCCATACTGTTAAGAGCCACCTATCCTTAAGGATTGGAGTCTCTAACGGTTTGTTCTATCATTGAGTACTTCCATTGACAGACATTCAGAGAATGCAGTTAATTTTAACATGTGTGATCTGCCATGCTGAAAAAGTACTATAGGAATAACCCTGCTGTGATAGTATTTGAAGTTTGGCTAGCACTCACAATTTTCCTACTGTAAATATTTCACTCTCCTATAGCTATCCTTTATGAGCTTTTCACTTGAAGAATAAATGTGTTTGATATAAGACTTGAGTATGTTTTCTTTTTCAAAACCATTGTTAGTCGAATAAGAAATCCTCAGTTGAGGGTTTCCTGTTTGTTTAGGAGCTGAGCAGAGGTAGTTAAGACCAGGAATTAGATCCACAGGAGCTAGCCTCCTTCACATGGTGCTAGCCTCATCAGTGAATGCTTGTCCTACCCCTGATCATTGGGGTTGGGGGTCCAGGCGTGGTGACAAGCTGCTGTGACTCTCTCCCTGTCTTCATCTGCCATTTTTGCCCATTACACACATTCTGCTGGGGTGGGGTTTATCTTGGATGGTCACTCTCAGCTTTAAAATGGGCTGAGAAGACAGCATGGGAAAGGCCAAGGTGGCTTCTGCCTCTTGAGTTCTAGCATCTTCCTCAAGGGGCAAATCTTGAAACTGCACAGAAGAGGTGGAGAAAAATAAAATTTTGGACCCCAGGGAACTTGGAAGCTACATTACTCAAATACCCAACTTTATAAAAGAAGAAACTAAGATTCGTAGAGGGGAAGGGATTTGTCCAAGATACCAGACCAAGTTAGGTCAGGCTGGGCAATGACTTCCAGGCTGATGAGGGACTTTTGCCTACTGTCCCTTTCCTTCTCACATCTCCCTTGAAATCCCCTGTGGAGACCCTTCTCTAGTGGCCCCCCTTCTTCAAGAGAGCACCATTTCCAGGTAGGCATGACTCCGATCAGCTCTTGTTTGTTTCCTATGCCAGTTTGACCCAATACAGGCAGTGTGTTCCTTAGCTGCATGTGAATGATTGAAGGATGGCCAGATCAAGGAGCAGTGCGTTCTTCGGCCTTCAGTATAGGTTGGAATCATCCACTTTTCACATCCTGATACCTCACCTAATAGCAGAAGTAATTCTACTTTTAAAATTTAACTCGGGAGAATGGCTTGGATTTTGGGCACATGATATTGTCTCCCCCACAATGCCTGCCAAAAAAAGGTTCAAATTTGGTCATCTAAGGAAGGATGCTGTTCTTTTCTACATTTATGACTCCTTTCAGTTTATTCCTAAACTTAAAAGGCTGGAAGTCCCTTTGTGGTTAGTCAACTGTACATCTTCATCAATATGAGTCCAAAAGTCCTAGACAACTTTCAGTGATCCTTCAATCTGCAAAAAGAGTTTCCTCAGCTTTCCTCTGTAGGTTTTAGTAGTCTTTAATAGCTAACAGAAGCTATGGCCTGAGCAATGCTCTCACAAGTGGGCTGGGATCCCAAACTCAGAACAGTCTCCCACATGCCGTGTTGCTGACTCTTGTCCTCTTGAGCCACCCCTCTTCCTGCCAATGAGTGGAGGCCCACTGCTGGAGGTAGAGGATTCCTTTAAACCAGTGGTTCGCAACCTTGGCTGCATTTTGGAATCACCTGGACAGATTTAAAAAGTACTGATTGATGCCTGGGTCCCACCTCCCAAGATTCTAATTTAGTTGGTCTGAGCTGTGGCCTGGGTACTGGCATTTAAAAAATCTCCCAGGTGTTTACAGTGTACCATCAAAGTTTAAGCTGTCTGAAGTGAAGGGTCTTTAGCCACTCCATTTAGAGAACAGAGGGAAAAAATGACTCAGAGGATTTCTCCACCCGTTTCTTTTGATAGATGATGAAATAGAGGCCCAGAGAAGCTGCAACACATTCAAGCTTACAGAAATAGTAAAGCCTGACCTCTGACGCCTTCTTTACTCCCATACCATCTTCCGCTGACCAACTTGAGCAAGGACTTCTTTTTCAGTTTTACTAATCTCTCTCTTTTTCTTCCCTGGCCTTTTGCAGACAGAAGTATATTAATTGAGATCATTTTAAGTGGAAGTGATGTGATAGTCTGACTCACTTAGCTTAAACAATGAGGAAGTGCATGACCTCACATTGTAAGTTCCAAGGTAGGGTGTTTTCAAAGTTGGTTAATTGAGTGGTTTAAACTTAGATTATTTCTATATCTTTGCTATCCCATTTTCATCACTTTTTTTCCCTCTGTTCATTTTTTTTTGGTGTTTCCCCCCCCACCATGGGAAGTATTTCTATTGATATCTATAATGTATTCACATACCATGTCATCATCCAAAGTGTACAATGAATGGTTCGCAATGTCATCCTATAGCTGTGCATTTATCATCATAACTGGCATTCTCTTTTTTTGTGAAAAATAACATATATTCTAAAAGCAATAAATTTCAAAGCGCATTGCAATAATTAGTTGGAGAACAGATTTCAGAGTTTGATATGGGTTACAATTCCACAATTTCAGGTTTTTACTTCTAGCTGCTCTGAGACACTGGAGACTAAAAGAAATATCAGTATAATGTTTCAGCAATCATATGCATTCGTGAATCCTGACCTTCTCTGTATAACTCCACCATCACCTTTGATCTTTCTTCCACTCTTTAGGGCTATTTGGGCTAGGCCCATTCTAACTTTTGTTGGTAGGCGCTGTCGATAATATGGGGTAGGGAAATGGAACTAGTTCATGTTCTGCAGAGGCTGGGCCTTCTAGGTTTCAGGACTTATCTGGTCTAGGGACCCATCTGAAGGTTGTAGGTTTCTGTAAAGTTACCCTAGTGCATGTAACATTTGTAGAATTTTAAGTCTTTTTTTTTTTTGCATGGGCAGGCTCTGGAACTCAAATCTGGGTCTCCAGCATGGCAGACGAGAATTGTTTTTTTTAAAGTCTTCTTTTTTCATAGAATTTTATATAATGACTTAGGTGTTCTTCAGGATTGGCAGGAATGGTTTTGGTTGGGGTTTGGCAAGTTATAAGAGAGCAATGTCTAGCTGAAGCTTGCATAATAGTGACCTCTGGAGTAGCTACTGATAGCTACTGATAAGCTACTGATACCTTATTTGTTATACTTATTCCCCTTTTGATAAGGATGGCATATTGATCCCATGGTGCTTCTTCATTCTTCTTCTGGGCAAATTGTGTTTGCACTGTTTAAATGATGTTTTCAGACAGGTTGAGTTAGATTATGTGCTACAGAAAATTTAGGCTCTGGACAAAATAAACCTTTCTTCCTTTGGTCTCAAAGAGTAGGTGAAGTTCTAAAATACAGGCAATGTCTTCCTTACCTCTGTATTCTGAATTACCCTAATCCTGACCTGATCAGCTTCATTCTTACCTCTAAATACCATGCCATTCTCATCACTTTTGATTGTTCTTGTACTAACTTGCTTCCAGATTGCAAGTTGGTTGCCATGGTTTCCAGACATTGCATGTAGACACGATACCACTCAGCAGAAGAAGGGGTCCATCTCTTTCTTGTATTACTTTCTATGGATGAATAAACCTTTCTCAGAGGTTCCCCTATGCCTGCTTCCTACAGATTCCCACTCCCCACCCCTTGTCTCTGACCAGCACTGAGCCACATGTCTGTGCATGAATAAACCTTGGAAAAGGAATGGGAATTAATGATAGTCTCAGACATATCAGGATGCTACCATCTTCAGCCTGTACCTCTATCCCTCCAGGGGCTTGAAAAGGTCCAGCTTTCTGAAAGACAGAGTCGTGTGGAGAAACACTGGAACTTCACCACACAGCTCTTCTTGTCACAGGCTTTCATAAGAGGCTGAGGCCCATCATTTCAGCGGCAACTCAAAAAAATTATTCATAGGGCCAAGGTAATAGGAGTCATTTTTTTAGTTTGAAATTAAAGGTAGAATTGAGTTATCCAAGGGAGTAAATAGATCACATAATTTCAATAGGGGTTAGGGCTGGAGTCAGGTAGAACTAGATGTAAATCTCTGCTCCAGCAGTTGTGGTATAACCTTTACCAAGTAATGTAATATCTCCAAGCGTCGGTGCCCCCTCTTTAAAATGCAGATGATAACGATTCCTACCTCACAAAGTGATAGAATAAAATGAGGTCATGCCAATGCAGTGCTTAACAAATTATCTGGCCAATAATATGTGCTCAATAAATGTCAGTTGTCACTAATCATAATGAAAAGTTTTCCCACAAATACTACTTTTCACAGTATGGTTCTGGTTGGAAATGAACAGCAGTATTTGAGGTTCTTTTTTGATGAATGACAAATGTGCATAACAAAAATAGCTATTACTAATAACTTCAAGAAAATACAAGAATAGATGGAGAATTTTACCAGATGTGTAATCTTGTTCGTGAGAGTTTTGACTAGTAGTCATTTCCTCTGCTAAACAGATCACCTCACTCCGACCTCACTCCAAAAGCTTTGGAGCTTTTACCCAAAGATAAAGCTCTCTTTGTCTTTGTTTCACATCCACTCCTAGCTTTCAGTTCTCCAGGGCTGAGAGTTTGGTGTGTTTATTAGGGTTCTTCATCCTGGTAGGTTTTAATTTTAATCCACGTTTCCTCACTACACTGCGACTGCAAAAAAAAAAAAAAAAAAAAAAAAAAGCCTCTGCTCTGCTTTTCAGTGTTTTTAGTAAGTCTCTTAGCTTCCTGCTTTGTGAAGCTTCAGAATTTAGCATATCTCTTGACGGGAAAATAGGCTGAGTGTCAGGTTCAGTTTTCTGCCCACCACCCCCTGCCACATTCTCACCAGGATATTGACTCCTGAAATCTTCAATTTTCAGCTTCTTGCCTTTTCCAGAATCATCATATACATCCAGGTAAAAAAAAATAGCTGCAGTGTATCAGTTCACCCTAGCCATAAAGTCCTTGGTTGCTTTGGTAGCTATGTAATTCTTTAAAATATTTTGTGGGTGTGTTATTTTCTTCTAGCTGTTCTAGTTGATTGGGAGTTAGGAAGAGGCTACCACAAGTTAATCTCCCATATTCAGAAGTGAAAATCTATCTGATCTTTTGATTCTCTCTGTGCTATTCCTCTTTATCTCAAGTCCTGGTTGTTTCAGCAATTCTCCGAAGACTTTAAAACAATTCTTTTCTGGTATTTTTTTTTATGCATTCATTTTTTTATTAGAGAAGTTGTGGTGTAGAGAAAAATCACGCATTTAATTCAGGATTCCCATACACCACACCATTATTAACTCCTTGCGTTGGTGTGCATTGTCACAATGGAAGATAGCACATTTTAAAAACTGTACTATTAACTATGGGTTGTGGCTTAACTTAGTGTTGACTCTTTGTATAGTGCCGTTCCATGGGTTTTCTGTTTTCTTTTTTTTCGCTGTTGCCATACACACAATCTACCATTGCCCCCTTTAATCACATTCATATGTATATAGTTCAGTACTGTTAATTATAGTTACAATGCTGTGCTACCATCAACCCCATCCATTACCCAAACATTTCCATCAACCCAAATAGGAACCCTGTGCATTCTTGTTTGTTTGTTTGTTTCTTGTCTTTTTTGGCTTTTAAAAAAGGGAATTTAATAAATTGCTAGTTAACAGTTTTTAGGCTTTGGAAATATCCCAATTAATGCAAGTCTATAGAAATGTCCAATCTAAGGCATCCAGGAAAAGATACCTTGATTCAAGAAGGCTGATGAAGTTCAGGGTTTCTTTCGCAAGTGGTAGGGCCCATGGTGTCTTTTCTGGTATTTTATATGGCTTTTCTAGTTGTTCTCATCAAGCATATTAGTTACCGCATGCTACCCTATCATAACCTAATACATTATGTCTTAAATGAAATAACTTGTTTAAAGCACTGAGTCCAGTACCTCACCCTTGTGGATTTCTTCTAGAAATCTATGAAGAAGGGTATAAGTATAATTTATTACTGTAAAAATTGAAAAATCAATATTTTTGCCTGGACAGAAAGTTATTTCACATCTGTCTTCTAGAAGCATTTTATTGATTGATCTAGTACCTAAACAAGGGCTTTAATAGTGTCCCCAGTTATACTCTGGGGCCTTGAAAATGTAAAAATTAAATATAGAGTCTAAATGCCCCCTAAAAAAGCCTGCCAGTATAAAACACCTAAAAATGATAGATACAGTATTTTCTAATTGTATTTTTTTTTAATGTTGCTGAGCTGGGAAGAAAGTCAGGTGATTTTTTAAAAGTCTTTCTGCCCCCTAAAAAAAAGCAGGACTCCATAGAGATAAATGTACACTGAGGTTGGCACATGCCCTGAGGTTACTTGATAATCCCTAGGTGACTAACATTTGGTTTTGACAGCTATAGCTGCTAAGAGGATGGAAGATAAAGGATTTAGGCTCATTAAGGGGCAATAAGAGTGATATCCAGCCTGAATCCAGGACTAAGAAAGGTTACACCATCAGTGAGAAAAGAAAATAATCCTGATCACAAACAACTTTCAACTTGAAAAGATGCCTGCTTCGACATTAGTTCTGGATAGAGAGAAAAATAAAATCTTCTCTTAAAATTCATAACTACAGTCTGGCCCTTACATGAATTTGCAATCTGAATTCACATAACTTGTTTTCTGAAAAATCTCAAGCCTAGAATTTATTTTAAAAGTGGCCCTTGATTGCAGTACCCACAGGTGGTTGGCAGAAGCAGACACAGTGCTCTCTGTAAGAATGTGCCTTCAACCTAAGCTTCAAAGAATTTCCATCAAATATAAGTTCACACGTAAACAATGAAAAGACAAATCTTCGACAGGATATATGAAGATAAAAGTGAGAAAGCTAAAAAGGGGAGAATTTAAAAGGTCATAACTACTGGATAGGTACTACAGAAATTTTAAAAATTACTAATAGACTATTATGAGCAACTTTATGCTAATAAACCTCAAAATGCAGATAAAATGGACAAATTTGTAGAAAAGTATACAGTTATTCTTGTTATTCATGGTAGAGCTGTTTTATAAAGTCATTGCAAACACTGAATTAACAGATATTGAACGATTTGCTCCTAGGGGAGATACAGGGTTAGGTTCCTGTGGGGCTCTGGTCACAATATTTTTGATATTGTTTTATGTGTATTTTTATTTCAAGACACCTTATTTAATATATACTGCTGATTCATCAACATTGAACTTATAGCCAACAGCACTATAACTCATGCCTGAAGGAAGCTTCTCCAACACACGTGTTTTCTCCGTAAGACACATCACAGACTTCTTTCACTTAAGGAACACTAGACAGCACTTCAGCACTGCACCTGAAGATTAAAAACATCAAAAAGCACAAAAACGTGAAAAACATGGTGCTAAATGGACCCTGAAAAGGACACCTGTTTATGGTATGAGAGCTGAAGCAGGGAGGCAGAGCATCGCTTTGTTTGACTTCACTGGCACATGTGCGTCTGGTGACTCAGATTTTTCATCACTCTGTGCGCATCCCTGAATGACTGCAAGAGCACCGCGTGCATTGATTTTGGGGTTACGAATAATTTTTAGTGAGTAGATGAATTCACATATAAGAAACTCACAAATAATGAGGATCAACTGTATTGTATCAAAATGCTCTCAAGAAGAAATATAAAATCTGACCAGTCCTATAAATAATAAAGGTATTGAAATTGGTAGTTTGAAATCTACCTACAAACAAAACAACTGATCTGGATGGTTTTACGGATGAGTGGTATTAAACATTTTTTAGGATAAAATATTTCCAATCTTATAGAAAATATTCCAGAGTACATTAAAAAACGAGGGAACAATCCCAACTCATTTATGAGTTCGTAGACCTTGATACTGAAACATCACAAGGACATTATAGGAAAGGAAATTATAAGCCAATCTCACTTGCGTATAGACACAAATATTTATAAACAATAAATTATTCAAATGAAGCTGACAATGTGCAAAAAGTGAGTATATTATGGTCAAGTTGGGTTTATTCCAAGAATGCAAGGTTGATTCAACATGAGACCATCTATTACTGTAATTTCCCGTATAAATAGATTAAAGGAGTAAAAACATGGTCAATACCACAGATATTAAAAAGCATTTATACAATTTTGTGCCATTTATGAAAATACTCTTTCAAATTAGGAATAAAAGAGAACTTCCTTAATTTGAGAAGGTATCTACTAAAACCAAAAACAAATAAAATCTACTACAAACATCTATAGTAAATATTAAAACTCTTTTTTTTGGGTGCATGATCCGGGAATTGAACCCAGGTCTGCAGCATGGAAGGCGGGCATTCTAACCACTAAACTACCCATGCAACTCTAAAACTCTTTTTAAGACACGGTCCTCTATCACCACTTTTTTTAAACATTGTGTCAGAAATCCTAGTCAGTGAAATAAAGCAAGAAAAAAAATTAAAATGGGATTGGAAAGAAAAAATAAAAGTCATTATTTATTGATATGTCTGCGTACAAATCAAAATAACAATTATCACTGAACAATTAGAATAAATATGAGAATTTAGCAAGGTTGTTGTTATAACACTGTGGAAGTCAGTCTATAAGACAGGCCCCAGTGATCCCTGCCATCCGAGAGTCACACACTTGTGCAGTCCCCTTCCATGTTATACCAGGGTTGGTCTCTGTGACCAATAGACTATGGCACAAGTTAGGGTATGCAGCTTCCAAGGTTAGGTTATAAAAGACATTGTGATCTTCATCTTAGCTGTTCTGTCTCTTGGATTTACTCGTTCTGGGGGAAGCCAGCTGCCTTGTTAGGAGCGGCCCTATCGAAGAGGCCCATGTGATGAATGACTGAAGCTTCTGGACAACAGCCGTCAATGAGCTTGGAAAAGGATCCTCCAGCCCCAGCCAAGCTTTCAGATGACTGTGGTCCTGGCTGACATCTTAATTGCCACCTTATGAGAGACCCTGAACCAAAACCTACCAGCTAAGCTGCTCCTGAATTTCTAACTTAAGAAAACTGTGAGATAATAAATGTTTGTGGTTTTAAACCATAAATTGGGTTAATTTGTTACTTAGCAATAGATGACTAAATACAAAGATTAACATGAAAAAGTGAACTTTTTATCTCTAGATAAGTAATAATCAGAAAATGTAATTTTTAAACATTTTTTAAAAAAGGGAATATTTTACAACAGCAGCAATAATATAAAATTCTTTGGAATAAATATAAGTTTTACATGACCTTTATTGAGAAGATTATAATAATGTATTGAAAGGTACTTATACTTACAAACGAAAAACTATTCCATATTTATGCTTAGAAAGACTCTATATCATGAAGATATTTATCTATCGATTGTATGCAATGCCAATAAAAATCAAGATACCAATAGGGCCTGCCATGCCCGAGGACCCGGGTTCAATTCCCAGTGCCTGCCCATGTTAAAAAAAAAAAAAAAAAAAGATACCAATAGGTTTTTGTTTTTGTTTTGAATTCAACAGATTGCTTCTAATATTTGTGTGGGAGTAGAAAGGGCCAAATCAACACTGTGATCCATTGAGGGTAGGATAAATAAAGAAGTTCTATTATATTATTTCAATGGAATACTAAACAAATGTAAATACGAATGAATGACAGCTACTCTCTACCAACATAAATGAATCTCACAAGCAGCAAATGGAACAAAATGTGCAGGTTGCAGAAAATGCATACATTATGATTCATTTACATAACATTTGAAAACACGTACAACTGAATATATGTATTTATTTTAGGAATTATATATTTGGGAAAATAACAAAGGAGAGCAGAGAATAATAAAGTTCAGTGCAGTGGTTATTTCTAAGGGAGGAGGATGGATAGAACTGGAGGGGGCACAAAGGAAAATTTAAAAGTATGGCTAACACTCTTTTTCTTAAGCTAAAATTTCTTTTATATACATTATATCTATTATTTTGGATATAAATAATATTTATAATAAATTTTAAAACAGATTTTATTAGTATTATAAGCACTGGAGAAACTTTCCCACTCACACTATATAGTGTTTTATTTTCTTTTCCCTTTTTTTGCAGGGGGAGGGAGTGGGAGCGGAAGTTGATCTCTGCCCAATATAACCCTTAAGAATGAAATATTGGGGCCACGTTGGCTCAGCAGGCAAGAATGCTCGCCTACCATGCCAGAGGACTCGGGTTCGATTCCCGGTGCCTGCCCATGTAAATAAAAAAAAAAAGAATGAAAAATTGTTCTGGAATGTCTTGGATTTGAAAGCATTTTTCTGTTATCCTTTAGAATGTGACTTGAAATCATGATAATAGATTATTTTTATTTCCCCCTCCTAGTTGCCTTTATGATTTTGAGACCCAGACTGAGTCAAATTGAGTAGAAGTTCTACTGCTGCTGCAGACATGGAAATAAATGCTAACTCCCTTTATTCTGCTAAGGCCCAACAATTCTCTAGGTCCTTAAAGACAGAGAGGTATTCCAGGTGGCAAGGAGGGAAATCTTATATTTAACAGGGCCACCACCCTTTCTAATATTCTAAATTGTTCTAGTGTGATGGAAAGCTCCCTGCTGGTATCACCACCGACAACTACAGGCCTATACATCCCGGTCTTTCCGATTCCCAGCAGTCTCCCAGTCCTTATGTGTCTACACTGAATAAATTTAACCTGGGTAGAGAGAGGCACTCTTTTGTCT
This sequence comes from Myrmecophaga tridactyla, assembly GCA_004026745.1. Taxonomy (NCBI): domain Eukaryota; kingdom Metazoa; phylum Chordata; class Mammalia; order Pilosa; family Myrmecophagidae; genus Myrmecophaga; species Myrmecophaga tridactyla. The sequence goes on along the minus strand of PVIY010012256.1, from coordinate 11,342 downwards.
TGAGATAAGTTCCAACTCCGTTATATTACTGTCCAGGATCAGTGTACTCGAAAGCAATGATTGCACCACACTATACCAAAAGTTCATCATTATAGGAATAAAAGTTGCTGAAACTACTTATCACTTAAAGATACAGTAATGAAGATAGGTAGTGGGGCTCCTGGCTGTTTGCTGGTACTACTCTCATGGCCCCTTTGCCCCACTCATGCACTGTCAATGGATCTCAGTATTAAAAGCTCATGACAGGTAGGGTTCCACCAAGCCACATGAGCTGGTGAGTCACACACATACCTACTCTTCCAGCAGATATTTTATCCCAGCCGTTTATAACGCTGACCAGATCCAAAGTAACTAAAAACAGCTGTAACCACAGACACACAAAGATTCAAGTGTCCAGTTATGCACATTGCAGGATGATGCAAGCTTCAAAATCAATCTTTGGATATTCAAAGATAGCTAGTAGTGTATAAACTGCTTGTTCATATGTCTACAAACTGCTTGTTCATATGTCTACCTCTGGATTTATGATAAACACTCTCTTCTGCCATTACTTTTAGATGATGTGAAATCAGATCGCTAGCACCTAGCCAGAATCTTGGTCTTGCTGTTAACAAAGTCCTTGCTGACAACTTAAAAAAACATGGAAATGAAACAAAAAACCACCACCTCGGTAGCAAACAACAAATATTCTATGCGCATGCAAACTATTTTCATGAAGGCTACCATTGTCACAGATATTGTTTTAGATCTTAAAGCTTTATGTTGGAAGTAACTTCAGTTGACATTGAAATGCCATTTGAGTTTGATTATGCTTATAGGAGTGCTGCAGCTGGATGTAGTCACTGGATGCCTGTGATTTAAGACATGATAGGGAGGTGGGAGTGTCTTAGTGCTCAAAGGTGGAGGCTGCTTTGAAATGCTATTTTTTTCAAATGAAATGCTGCATTTCCAAAGTCGAACCTCTCACAACAAATAGGTTATATTTTTGTTTTATTATACTTTAAAAATTTTAGCTAAATGGTTTCAGACAGAGATAAACAGGGTATTGGGGAAGGTGAAGATTGCAGAGTCCCTGTTTTAGCTGTGGACATGGGGAAATGATGGTATTATACACAGAAATGGGCATTTTGTGAAGTTTGAGACAAACTGTATTTTTGCATATACTAAGTTAGAGATGACAGTGTAGCATCCTTAGAAAATTATTCTATGGATAACTGGAAATGCAGATGAGTTTTGAGTTGGATATATAAATTTGTGTACGTATGTGGGGGCGTGGGTGTGTGCAAATTTTCTAAGGCATATTTCCCCTCCTAACTTCTATACACTTGTCCCAGTTCCACTTTCTTGTATAAGTACATGGTAGCTTCCTCAGACCTCCTGCCCTCTGACCTTTCTGCAGCCACTCCACTCTCCATAGGGTGAGGAGTCCATGATGCCATCAGAACATGTCCACCTGGAGTTTACTCACATCCCTTTCTAGACCATGTTCACTGTTCCCTGGGGCCCTGGAATTCCTTCATCAAGCCTTCTGAGTCCACTTTATGGCCTCTGTAGGCCTCAGCTCTGAGTGTGTCCTCCTAAGGGTAGAATACATCACCAGTGGCTGCTGTTTTGAGTCTCTGAGATGGCTGTGTGTGGGGTGGGGATGGGAGAGTGCACATGCACAGGGCTTGAACATGTGGACTGGAGTGTGTGCTACATGAGGGTGAGGTTCCCAGTGGTGCAAGATGGATTCAGCTTGGGAAAAAATGGGAGACTGGCTGGGTTTGTGCCTCCGTTTGCATTCTTGTCCTGTGCCCCATGAAGGCTTAGGAGGCTCAGGGTTCTTCGGGGAAACATAATTGTGGGTGTATCCACACCTTTCTTCACCCTACTCTTTTGTTCTTGCTGCTCTCCAGAAAGTGGAATGGGAGCAGTTTGCCATCTTTTACAGAAGGGCGTAGAGAAGAGGTCATGGAGACAGCGGATCAAGGTGGAACTCTGCAGGGTATCACAGGTTTGCCTTGGGTTGGGGGAGAAGGAACTCTGTCGTGGAGTGACAGAGCAGAGAATACAGAGGTTTGGTCTTTGGACTCCCTTTTGGATAAGCAATATGTCCTGGAGAATGTGGGGACTGCTAGAAGATTCCTGACCAGCCCACCCACAGAGAAAATGACGCCGCACTGTTAGAGCTGCTGTGCTGGGGACAAATGGTCCCACAGAACTTTGGCTCCTGGGAGTTAAGACAACTTTTAGTCCAAAGGGAATTAGCATTATCCCCGACCCCTCTTCCCTGACCTATTCCACTGAGCGAGATTTAGCCTAGCTATGGGAAACTTACTGGAGGGTAATCTCTGGGCTCTTTTGGCCCCTTCCCCTGACGGAGATTCTTTCTGGCTCTTTCAGTGAAGCCTCTGTCTTCTCCTTGTTTGTTGAGATCTAATTTAAATTTTGATCTTTCTCTACTAAGATCTTATTTAAATTCTGGTTTGTTGTTTTACATCTTCCCTCAGTATGGGAAATTCTCAGTCTTTTAATTCTCCTCCTTGAAAGACTCCTGTTGATGGTATTCTTTGCCCCTATGGTGCTAATGCTGTCCGCTTCCCTTCTCCATGGAGGATGCCCTAGAACTATAATGGCCTTTCTGTGAAACTTGAGATCTCTCCAAACGGACTCATACAGGACCTCTCCGTTCTCATTACCCCACACTCCTCCTTCCTTCTTTTTATCACTTCAGATCTGCCCTTTAGCAACTTTGAATCCTTTCCCTTCCCACTCCAGGCCCTCAACTCCCAATAATCACTGGAACTTCAGCCCCCTTCTCCATTAGTGTCTCTTCAGGGGCTCAGGGATACCAAAAGCAACCACCTGAGGCTAAAACAGTTGGAAACGGACTGGATATTTGGTCCATTCAAATGGACTTTGGGGACACCCGGATGGCTGCTTGGTCTCTCTTCAGGCCCATGTCCAAAATGTAGTCCACTGCCTTCATAAATGACTCATCAGGGAAAAAAATATATACATTTCAAAGGTCTTCACAAGGATTGGTGTGGAAGCTTTCGCTCTCATATTAAAATGAGTGTTTCCATTTGCTAAAGCTGCCAGAATGCAATATATCAGAAATGGGTTGGCTTTTTCAAAAGGGAGTTATTAGGTTACAAATCTACAGTTCTGAGGCCATAAAAATGTCCAAACTAAGGCATCAACAGGAGGATACCTTCTCTGAATAAAGGTCAAATGCATCTGGGATTCCTCTATCACAGTGGAAGGCTCATGAGGACATCAGCTGGCCCTTCTCTCCTTGGGTTGGTTTCAAATGGCTTTCTCAGCTTCTGTGGGTCCTTCTGGCTTCTCTTGGGGCATTTTTCTTTACACTAAACGTGTCTGGCTGCCTCATAAAGGACTCTCGGAAAGGAGTAAGACCCACCTTGAATTCCATGTCTCCATGGAAACAACCTAATTAAAAGATCCCACCCACAATAGGTCTGTACCCACGAGGTTGGATTAAAAGCGCATGGCTTTTTGGGGTACATAGCAGTTTCAAACCAGCACAACAAGTAATCTCAATTAGTCCCATCTGTCAGGAACAACAACAACCCTCATAAGACATAAAAAGTTGGACAAAGACTAAAATCTAGCTCTTTTACATATCCAGTGAGTTTTGTGATTCTGTGTTTATATCCAACTCACTGATGAAAGTTTTAAAACTAGAGCTATAAGCTCTTTATTTGTGTCTGTCTACATGTTTATGTGTACATGTAAGGTTATATATGCTATATATGTATGATATTTTCTACCTCTGAATGGCATTACTAAATTAATTCATAAAATTCCTTTAAAGAGAGTTATTCAAATTGGTTTAAGATAAATAAGTGTTATATAAATTAAATACTCCTAAAATCCCAAGAGTTGAAAAAATTAAATGTGTAATTTTTTTAAAAAAAGCACTTATAAAAAATAACCCCAGATATTTAAAAAATTCAAGTTCACATAATTTAAGTAAATCTTTGACAAATGAGACTTTATTGTTGGTTTAATAAAAATAGCTATGTCTTCTGAGTTATCAGTGTCCAGAGTGATGCCCCGATAAATCCCAGAGTGATTTGAACAGTGAATAAAAAACTATTTGCAAAGTCTTCTTTGGGGAATGGTGAGAAAGGGGGAAAATTCAACTTCCCCAAGTTGAAATCTTGATATTCTCACAAGCAGTGCAGACAACTCAAGCAATAGGCTGAGCCCCCAATCTTGGGGTTTGTTCATATGAAGCTTGACCCCACAAAGGATAGGTCAAGCCTACTTAAAATTAGGCCTAAGAGTGACCCCCAAGAGAACCTCTTTTGTTGCTCAGATGTGGCCTCTCTCTCCAGCCAACACAACAAGCAAAGTCACTGCCCTCCCCCTGTCTATGTGGGACATGACTTCCAGGGGTGTGGACCTTCCTGGCAATGTGGGACAGAAATCCTAGAATGAGCTGAGACTCAGCATCAAGGAATTGAGAAAACCTTCTTGACAAAAAGGGGGAAGAGAGAAATGAGACAAAATAAAGTGTCAATGGTTGAGAGATTCCAAACAGAGTCGAGAGGTTATCCTGGAGGTTATTCTTGCACATTAAATAGATATCACCTTGTTAGCCAAGATGTAATGGAGAGGTTGGAGGGAACTGCCTGAAAATGTAGCGCTGTGTTCCAGTAGCCATTCTTGAAGATGATTGTATAATGATATCGCTTTCACAATGTGACAGTGTGATTGTGAAAATCTTGTGTCTGATGCTCCTTTTATCTACCTTATCAACAGACAAGTAAAACATATGGAATAAAAATAAATAATAGGGGGAACAAATGTTAAAATAAACTTAGATTGAAATGCTAGTGATCAATGAAAGGGAGGGGTAAGGGGTATGGTATGTGTGAATTTTTTTCTGTTGTCTTTTTATTTCTTTTTCTGAATTGATGCAAATGTTCTAAGAAATGATCATGATGATGAATATGCAACTATGTGATGATATTGTAAATTACTGATTGTATATGTAGAATAGAATGTTAAGAATGTGTTTCTTTGTAGTCATATTTTTAAAAAAAAATTTTAAAGTTAATTAAAAAATTAAAGAAAAAAGCACTCGTAAAAAATAACCCCAAATATTTTAAAAATTCAAGTTCACATAATTTAGGTAAATCTTTGGCAAATGACACTTTATTGTTGGTTTAATAAAAATGCTATGTTTTCTGAGTTATCAGTGTTAGGTACAATACTAATATATATTTTTATTCTACTTCAGCTGTTCTTCCTAAACTAGTACAAATTTACTCATCAAATAAGCTAGTATTACATCTACTAGATATTTAAGATGACAAAAAAAGTAACTTTGCATTCAACCAAATTGAGACATTATTCTGATAAAGTTTATTTCAATAGCAGTTGTGTTTTGTAGGATGTCAGTCAGCCCTAAGATAGATTCCAAGATCTTTTGATAACTTAAAACCTTAGGCTTATGATAAATCATATATGCAAGGTATGAAGCATATGTTTTTGTTAAGAAAAAGAGAGTAGTTCCGTCCTAAAGTAAAATGACAGGGTGTTGCACTAAGAGAAAGAGGAAGGTGTAGGATAAAACATGAATAGATACAAAAAGTCATAAAAACTTTACAGAAAGGGAATTTTATTTTTTGTGGTCAAAGCTGGGTAAAATTTAATGGATTTATTGATAAAACTTTAAAAAAGAGCTTTTGTAGCAAATAAGATGCTGATGCAAAAGTAGAATTTTTTTTTCAGTAAAAATGACAAAATCTTCTTGGGTTATTAGTCTGTTCTTGATAAGAAATTGTGGAGTAATTGGCCTAGAAGGAAGAGATTCTGGTTTATCAGAATAATTTCCTGTACTTTATGTTGATTTTATCATGCCCTTGATTTAGAGAATCATGTCCTCTCACTTTTAAAAGAACTAAGCTTTTTTCTTCTTTTTTTTTTTAATAATCAGGTAACTTCCTATAATATATGCTACAAATTGTTTTGCACTTTGGTTAAATAGAGAGTCAAGTATTGTTTCACAGTGAAATATGATCCTTTTTAACCAAATGTTCAAACCTCTTGATAACTTTTGACATTCTGCTTTCCTCAAATCAAATACTAAATGATGTATTTCTTATTCCAAACAGTCTCTAGGACATTACAGAGGGCGCCTGGAAAACCACAAAGAATATATTCTTTCAACTTATAAAAACAGTGGTACTAGAAATAGTTAGGTTTATTTGATATGGTGTGAATTGCATTGAAAGTGTTGTTAAATTAAAAGAGATGCTTAACCTTTCCTAGGTAAAATTTGTATGGATAAAATATTACTAAATATTTCAGAAATTGTATAAAGTTCCTAGAGATTTGCCAACGTCCTCACTGTCCATATGAACCAGTATTGCTTTGCCTGATGTTAGACAATAACAGTGTAATGACATCAGTCATAATTTCAATTACTCTTAAAAAATGTTACATACCACAAAAACAACGAAATTTCCTTGTCAGGTACGTCGTTTTTATAATGAACTCTCATCAGATCTGTCACTTTTGTAAAAGGTTAGTAAGTTAACCACATCCACTTTAAATCTTTTGTCACCCACAATTTTTTTTTTTGTTTTAGTCTGATGCTTCTCTGAAGGTGCTTGTAGCCAGTTACAGGCCACACGGTGCTTCATTTTCAACATAAAAGGAACTGTCTCAAAGATACATGAAAAGGACTATGCCTGGTACTCTGAAGCACAGGCTTCTAAAGGTATTGTTTAAAAAACTTTGAGTTCATACAATTGGACTCAGTTAAAATTTCCAGAACTCTAGCTTTTTTAGTGGAAAAGCTGATAGGTTCATGCAATTGCTAGTGTAAGTTAAGGGTAGAACAAGAATAAATTACATAGGACTAAAGGACCTAATAAAAGACAACTACAGACTTTGTTTAAAATGTTTCTGATGCTTTAATGTCTATTTTCTGGATATAAGGAACCCCTTCTTTTTCTTTTACTTTAAGTTATCTGTAACTCATAATTTTTTTCATTTTTGTTTTAAAATAATTTCAAACTTGCAGGACAGTTGCAAAAATAATACCAATCTCTAACAAAGAACTTCAACATGTCGCCCACCGAGATACCCAATTCCACCAACATTTAAGGTTTTGCCACATCTGCTGTACCTATCTGTCTGTCAGCCTGTCTATGTGTCCATCCATCCATCCATCCCTCCATCCAACTTTCTATTTTCTAAACATTTGAGAATAGGTTATATACAGCATTCTCTTTGAATACTTAATATTTGCAACTCACAATAATTTAATAGACCAATTTTGTAAACAAAAATGAAACATTTATCATTTCCCCCCGTCTGATCCTTCCAGAATTTAGAAACTCTCAAATATTCTTATTTTCAAGGTAATGTAATTATTTGCATAGGTTCATTAAGAATCTGTCCTCCTTGTTAACAGGATAAAATGCAAATATTGGCTATATAACCAAGACTTTAAAGGAACTAAGATTGACTTTATGGCGCTAATGCTTACAAAGCCGTCTTGGAAAAACTGCCTGATACTGGGCTTACAGGGTTCTTAGTCAAATGGGTGAATAAAGAAGGTCAATTGTCGGCAGGCCCAGGAACCATACAATTTTTTAGGGGAACCTCAAGAAGAGAGGAATTCACCCAAATCTATAGGTACTACAGATTAAATTTGGTGGTGAGTTCTTGGCCTGCTTTTTATTCTGGAGAGGCTTTTAAAATTTCAATCTAAAATTCCTCATAAAAACTTCCCACAAGGCAAACTTAAAAGGCTTGTATAAGCATTCTGGCTGCATTTGTGTAAATAATCAGGCCAAATTTAATTAATTCATCTTTATTTTATAATCAAGGATAATCTTTCTTTGGGATTATCTTTGATCAAAAAGTAGGTGACTGTAGAGAGATTTTACACCTTTTTGTAAACTACATGTAACTAATAGCTTTGTGATCTATCTGTAAATTGGATTAAATCCTGTCATCTTCCTATCCATCCTGTCAACCCTTATCAATTTTTCAATTCTTACAGTTTCTTTCAATATTTGGTTATAACTTTCCAAACTAATGTTCCCAATTTTCCTTCTACCCTCTTGACTTGATGTCACTGACAACTGAAATCTGCCTGCCTAATTCCTTATTGAGACTCTAGGTTGTTTTGTAGTTGTCCTTTCCCCCAGGACATAAAGGAGTACTGTGGGCTAAAAAGCCTGACGACTTGATATATACCTTGAAGGATTCATGGTTTCAGCAGACCATGTGTAAACTGGGTTTCTACCTGGAAAGCTGCTTCTGTGTCATTAAAGAAGTCTGGTAAAATGCTCAGGTCATGCACACCCTTATAGTCTGTGGACAACATCACTGAGCGCATTACATCTTAGCTTTAGGAAACTCAAGGAGCAGTGTTGCAAAATCAAACAATTTTCATCCACCAACCTCTTAGACTTTAATACAACTTTTTTATATTAGTGTTTTTCTTCTTCATTTTTAAAATTAGTGTTTTTCTTTTTACTTTTTGAAGATGCCTGACCCTAAAACAACTGACCTTTTGCCACCACCTCTCAATAAATAATTCAACTTGTTCTCCACCAACAAAGAAAGGTGCCCTAACTTGATGTTTTTCATTGAACAAAAGGAAGGACTGACCAAGATTGTTTATTTCTCTCTTGACCAAGCTGCCAGCCTTGCTCCTTGCACTCCCCTACTCATTCCATCCCCAGCCCTGACTCCCTTGAAACTAATCTTGCAGCTGTGGGACTGCAGAGAAAAACATTCAGGTTGCAGGGGGGAAAAAAGGGAAAAGGACAACTTCAGATGCCAGCTGTTCCACATTATCAGCAATGCCAAGACTCCCCACCTCTTTCCCAGATGGCCTAATGGTGCTTTCTCACTGTTCCTACCCTGACTATAAAACTCAATGAACACCCCCCCCCCGCCCCCGTCCTCTCCAGTATTGCGATCTATCCTTTCTTGCCTACCACGGTAGCTACAAATAAAGTCTTCCTTACTCGTTTAAGTCTTGTCCGGTCCAGTTTTTTGACAGCATCTTAAAGCCCTGTACTTACACATTGGTTTAAAATGTTTAAGGCAACATTTTTCTAGGTCTCTTATGGAATGCGATGATACCACTACAATCTGACAAAATTGGATTTGGAAGGAATGTTGCCACAAGGAGTCATAAAGCAATTGATCCCTTTGTTCCCTTTACCTTCCCTTTGCTCTTTGGCTGGCTAACTCCCCTCACTCTTGTGTCAAAGTGTGAAGGCCACTTCTTCAGAGTGGTCTTCTTGACAACCAATCTCAAACAGGTATCCCCACGGTCTTAATTTCTCAGCTGCTATGACACATCCCACGCAATGGCCTGGCTTAAACAACGGAATTCTCTCACGGTTTTGGATGCTGAAGCCTCGTTTCCTCCTGAGGTCGGAGGTACCCTGACAGGCTGGAGATCCCTGAGTCCTCAACTTCCCGGTTACACAGTGATGTCCTCTCCTTCTTCTTCTGGGTTCCTGCTGACTTCCAGGTCCTTCCCCTGGGATTTCTTCTTCTAAGTCCTCCAGTAGCAGGACAGAGACCCATCCCGATTCAGTTGGCCACACCTTACCTAAAAATAATATCTTCAAAATGTCTTAAGTACAACGGGTTTATGCCCACGGAAATGGGAGTAAGATTAAATACATGCTTTTTCTGGGGCCCCTAACTCAATCTGCCATACCCACCATTCTCCCTCATTTACTAATTCATCAAATATTACTGAGTGCCTCTGAAAACCCTGGATCCAACAATCCATGTCTTTGTGGAGCTTATATGCATTGAGCATTTATTAATGGGCCAGGCACCATGTTAAGACTTTTCTCATGTAATTCTATGAGCTGAGGACTATTATTATCACCACTTTACAAATAAGAAAGCAGAGGCCCAGAGAGTTGAAGCAACCTGCTCATCAAGCTCACTTAGTAAGTGAGGGGCAGAGCCAGGATTTGAGCCCAGGAAGTCTGATTTCAGAGCATGGGCATCTAACACTTCATCTCGTACCACCCTGTTCTTTTCCTTTGTCTTCATCATATGTCTCACATTTGTACTTTTATCTGTAACATGAAGTTGAGTGAGATTTTTTTCTGTTATCTTGGGATGGCTGCCAATGCCCAAAGGTGAGAAGAGAGGCGCTACGCATCCCATGTTTCTAACAATTGAAGTAGTAGAACTGCTTCTAAAACCGTAAACCCTGTCTCCATCCAAGGTCTAGGCAGAGAAGGCTGAGTTGGAGAAGGGGGCAGGGATCCTTGGAGCCCTCAGATTGGTGGAGGTACAGAGTTCCAGGTGAGAGGATTCCCTCATCCAAGCCAAGGCAGAGCTGAGGATATGCTAAGCAAATCAAATTTCCTGGTATCAAATTTCCTGGCTGGACTGCTCACTGCCCTGGGTCTGAGTTCCAGGGGAGAAAAGTAGGGGGGAGAGAGGGCAGGGTTGAAAGAAGGGATGGATGGCAAAGGGGCAGACTCCCTCAGTGTGACATGGCAGGATGCTTGAACTTCCCATGGGTGAAATGCACACAAAGGCAGGTGCTGGGCTGATTTACCAGGCACCTGCTCCCACCGCCCCCCCCCCCCCCACACCCCCCCGCCACAAGACGCCCACAGTCCGGATGACAATAAGTCTATGAAGTGGGCTACAGTTGACAAGGGCTAGGGGCCAGGAGGAAAAGCCCCAGCCCTCCTTCCTCTTTCAGAGGGCACTGCAGCCCAGAGGCGGCCGGTGGGGAGGTGAGCACAGAGCAAACGACTTCCCCACTGCCGCTTCCGCCCTGGGTCAAGCCCTCCAGCTGCAAGTTTTGGTTGCTGTGGGGGCAGTGGAAGGCTTTGTTTCAGTTATGAGATAGGATTTTAAATTGGTCTGGATTACATTTTAATAGCTGAAAGTGTCAGGGAAGTAATGGAATCTGTCTAAGTGATCTTAAAGGGAAGAAAAGAGGGAAGGAGATGATTTGACATAGTACAATTGGGGAAAACGATGTCATGTTTATTCTCTATTGATATGAAACTCTTTGGTGAACTGCTACGTGCATTTAAGCATGTGTTCATTTAGGGACTATCTTCCCTAACTAGACAGGAAGTGCTGTGAGGACAGGGCAGTTCTGTCTTGTTTACTGCTGCTCTATCTACAGTGCTTAGGACAGAGTCTGGCATTCATTTCATGAATGAAAATAAACATTCATTGAAGTAAAAAGACACCACCGCGAGGGTGGGGAAGTTTAGTTGGTTATTAATCCTGGTATTCCGGATCTCTGACTGGACCCCTCAGTAGATGCTGTGTCAGCTCAGCTGTCAAAGGACTTAAGTAAG
>PVIY010012255.1:0-62564 GCA_004026745.1 Myrmecophaga tridactyla | reverse complement strand
TATATCAACAAAAGAGTAGAACATATGGAATAAAAATAAATAATAGGGGGAACAAATGAAAAAATAAATTTAGTTTGAAATGCTAGGGATAAATGAAAGCAAGGGGTAAGGGGTATGGTATGTATAATCTTTTTTTCTCTATTATCGTTTTATTTCTTTTTCTGATGTCTTTTTATTTCTTTTTCTTTTTCTAAATCGATGCAAATGTTCTAAGAAATGATGAATATGCAACTATGTGATAATATTAAGAATTACTGATTGTATATGTAGAATGGAATGATATATTAATGTTCTTTTGTTAAGTTTTTTAATTAATAAAAAAGTTTAAAAAAAAAAAAAGATGGAAACTACCATGGGCTCAGGAGTAAAAGTCCCTTACAATTTCTGACTGTTGTAAGAACTCAAAGAAGGCCAGAAAGAAGTAGGTGATAGTACAGTTAGCTGGGTTCTAGAAGATGACATGACACAAGATGGACAGGAATGATGATTGGGCTTCAAGAACAATTTAGAAAAACAAATATACAGCCTTAAAATAGAATGTGGACTTAAATACTCAGAAGCACCCCCCTTTGTAAGATTTGTAACAAAAATTAATATGAATGGAGTCAATAGTCCTAATGGAATGCTGAACCCAAGAGCCGTATCAGGGTTAGCAAAATGGCAGAATTCATTTAGCATAAAGTTTTCCTGCAAGACCTTTATACCTAATGATGTCTAAAGAAAATAGAAAACACCCTCAGCCTCCTGAATGAAAGTGTTATAGCAATTAATTTTTTAAAAAAACCCACAGGCCCTTCCCTCAGGTCCAATCAATTGAAGCAGTCTTCATTTTCCATAGTAGTAAATTTTTTAGATACATCTTGTGGACCTCAAAGTACTGGAAAGAAAGCTCCCATGCAAAGGCATTTTATCTTAAGACACTGTAAATGATACTCATTTTTTGTCTATTTTAAATGTGAAAGTTGTGCTGTAACAAATCATATTGTCTGGTATAACCATGGTCCACATAGTTGAACTTGTAGGATCAAGAAACTATTTAAGGGCAGGCCACAGTGGCTCAGCAGGCAAGGACGCTTGCCTGCCATGCCAGAGGACCCGGGTTCGATTCCCAGTGCCTGCCCATGTTAAAAAAAAAAGAAAGAAACTATTTAAATTGGTTCCCATCATAACTGTGGGCCACATGTAACTCAACTGAAAAGACACAATCACCTTGCTACTGATTACATGCCAGTAATGTAATGTTACATGTCTACTCCCCCTTCCTTCCTCCTTCCTTCTCTCCCTACAACAACCGTCCAAATTGGGGTCCCTATTAGAATAGATGTGAAATGAAGGTTTCTGGTCCCAGTATGTGGGACTACTGCTGGGTGTGTGTGTGCTTCATCTGCATCCCCTGGTTTCTTTTGTTAAGTCTTAAATAACTCCCCCTTCCCAAGCCAGTATCCTCTCTCCACTCTCCACTACCACCCTTGACTGAAGAATAGATTGTCATATAAATACCCGAAGTTTCAGGGAACGACCAGGTTATATACAAATAGCTCAGTATCTCAGAATTCAGAAATAACAGTTACAACTCCAGAACAGAAGTAACTGCTGTAAGAGCTTACAATCTAGTACCCTTTACAATCGGCCCCAACCTGATATCCTCTTGACTTCAATTTTCCATGTTTTTATATTATAGATAGTTCATATGAGTAAAGCATGATAATATTTGTCTTTTTAAATTTCATCTCATTCAACAAAGACCATTCACCTAGTTTGCAAGCCTCACAAATTTTTCCTTCTGGCAGCTGCTCAGTAGTCCTTTGTATGTAAACACCGTGGTTCCCCTCTTCCATTCCTCAGTCCTTGTACCCTTGGGTACATTTGCGTACTGCTGCCTTAAACACCAGAATGCAAATGTCCATTGTGTCCCCACTCTCAGTTCCTCCAGATAAACCTAGCAAAGGGGTTGCAGGATCTTATGGCAACCCCATCCCTAGCCTCCTGCGAAACCATCACACTGACCTCCAGAGGGGCTGCGTCTTCAGCTTCCCTGTCAACAGTGAATAGGTACACCTCTTTGTTCATATTTTCTCCAGCACTTGTTTCTCTCTGTAATTTGCAGGTGCTTGGATGATTCAGGTGGTATGGCCAGCAGATGAGGGAGCACGGTGGGATTAGTATCCCTGCTTCCAGGGGTTGCATAAGAAGGTAGCGTGGCAGGGCCAGTGATGATAGTGTTGAAAAAAGCTAGAAGCTGGAACCACAGTTACATGTTGCTTGCACTTTCTTGACAGGAACTGGAAGCAGAAGAGAGTCCTTTTTCCCTTCTACTTTCCAGGTTTCCATCCCGGGCTTCCCCAAACTTAACCAGAGCCAATAGCAAGAGGGTCATGGAATTATAGCTTGCACACCCAAACATCATGGAACAGAGAGGCAATAAATGGCCAACAGAATCTATCCCTTTGGTCATTGAGCATCCAAATATATATTTGGTGTATAACAACAATAGCATCTTCTGCATTTTGCCCAACAAGATGCAACTATCTTTTTTACAAAAGAAGGTGTTTTCACCCTTTTCCTCAAAAAGGAGACCCAAAGTTGTAACAATCACCATAGCCATCTCTAGATGGCTTATCTATCTCACACCATCCTACCTGAATATTCTATATCTTAGACTAAATTGTAAAGTTAGCTACCAATAGCAATCTTTGTATAAAATAAAGAGGGACCAAAAGATGGAGAGAGAAGTAAGTAAATATATATCAACATATACATAACAAACAAGGGAGAAAATTTTCATAACTGCTATAATCCTTAGCATTCATACCTACCATCCTGTCTGTGTTCCTTCTGTCCTCAATTGGCACTTCAGCCAGAAAGAGTTCTTTCTTGGTGCAGGTGATTCAAACCTTCCCTCCCAAAAGATCTGAATCTTAGGTGTCTGTCTTTAATGGGTTGCTGTAATTAAAAAATATATATATATTTTTAGATACCTTCATATACCATACAATCCATCCAAACTATACAAGTGGTTCACAATATCCTACGTAGTTGTGTGTTCATCATCATGATCATTTTTAGAAATTTGGATTACCCCAGAAAAAGAAACAAAAAGAAAAAAACCCCTATATCCCATACTCCTTACCCCTCCTTCTATTGACCACTAGTATTGGCAATCTGCCCAAATTTAAGACTTACAATAGAGGTAGGCTAACTAAGACTGTCATATTGACAAATATATATAAAAGTGGAACAACATAAAACATCCAGAAATAGATCCATGCAAACACAGGCAACTGATTTTTTTTTCAGTATAGTTATATGGTCATTATTAAAGATCTGGGCTATTAGATTATATAGTTCAGCAACCTCAGGTATTTCCTTCTGGCCATTCAAAAATGCCAGACTCTAAAAAGAAATATCTATATAGTCAGTCAGCAGTCACAGTCATTTGTTAAATCTAAAATTTCTCAGTTATACCTCCTTCCTCTCACTTGATCTTTCTCTCAATCTTCAGGGATATCTTAGCAATGACCATTTCAATATCTCGGTGCTGGAAAGGGTTGCTGACCTTCTGGGGTAGAGGAATGAACCTGATTGTTATTCTTGGAGAGAGGGGAACCTATGGGTTTCAGGGCTTATCTGGCCTAGGATCAATTTGGAGGTCTTAAATTTCTGAAAAAAAAAACTTCCTAGGAAAAACTTTTTAGACCCTTAGATAGTGCCCAGGGATCTACTAGATTAGCTAGTTCTAAAGTACATCTCAAAGAATCCCCTGGTCTCTAGACAGTCTCCCTGCCTCCATTGTTAAGGTAGCTACTCAATTTACCCTTGGTAATTGGGAGCAATTTCCCAGGCAAAAACAACAATCCCTTCTTTCTTTGTTCTTCAATAACATGAAAAGTCCAATAGGGCCAGTGAGTCTCATCTTCCAATTCAGTGGAGCCATTGTGACCTCTGGTGGAACCATTCCTCCATTGGGATCTAAAACATACGCCAGCAGCAATCAGAGTTACAGGGAAGGGAAACAAAATTTCGTGAGTAAGTGATTAACTGTAATAACAAAGGAGCCACTCCCATTTCTACCCCTTGATTCCCAGATCCATGTATTCTGACAATGGAAGAAAGAATACCCTAAATTAATCTTTGCTTCCAAGAATCCTATAGAACAGTGCCCTAATGTTTCAGAGTGTTGTCTCTCCGGTGGCACAGTAATAGCCTTTAGCTGGATATTTTATCGGACCTGTTGCTTCTGAGGGATGTCATACATGGTAAGACCTGTAAATTCTGTGAATATGTGTTCTTTTCTATACTTCTTTACCTGAAAAATGAGTTCCTTGTTCAGAAGCAATATTGTGCATAACATCCACACATCTGTGGATAGCCATGGTATTTATCTGTTGTTGTATAATACATTACCAAAATGTACCAGTTTAAAGCAACAGGCATTTATAATTGTACTTTTTCTATTGGTCAGAAATCCAGAGCAGTTTTGTTCACTAGTTCTGGCTCATGGTATCACAAGAGGCTGCAATCAAGTACCTGGTTTGAGCTGTAATTGTCTTGACTGGGGTTGAAGGATCCACTTCCTAGCTCCTTCATTTGCTTATTGGTAGGCTTCAGATTCTCAAGGCTAAAAGACTGAGGGCCTCAGTTCCTTGTCATGCCACATGGGCCTTTCTATAGAGCTTCTCACAACGTGGCAATTTGCTTCTCCTCGTGTGATTCATCTGAGAGAGAGATAATAAGAAAGAGAACCCCCAAGAAGTGTGGATCTTTTTATAATCCAATCTCAGAAGTGATATCCTTTCACTTTTGCTGTATTTTATCAATTAAAAGCAAGCCAATAATCCAGCTCACATCCAAGGGGAAGGGATTACACAAAAGTATGGATAACAGGAGAGGGGATCATTGGGGGTCATCTCAGAGGCTCCCGATACAACAATCATACTGGCAGAAGCACCACCACTGGGGTTTTGAAATAGATAACTCTTCATCTTTTCAGAAACAGTTCTTGGTTTGCTACTGGGTCCTGACAGAGACTGAATTTCTGGTCATGGAACATTTAGTGACCATATAACCTAAGCTACCCATAATGAATTGGATATTTTTTGACCCACCAAGACATACATCTGGTTGAAGGCATCAGCAGCAATCCAATATCAAGTAGAAATGATGTGATTGAGATTAGGCACAAGCAGGTCCTGAAGATGTAAGTAAGTTGCATGAGAGGTGGCTTAGTCTTCTATAGCACTTCTGCTACATTACCATCTCCCTGTCACCTCGCAACTATCGCCTCGTGGGACATTCCCAATCACGAGTTGGCTGAGGAAGAAAAAGCTAAGGCCTGGTTTACAGATGATTCTGCACAATATGTTGGTATCAACTGGAAGCAGATAGCTGCAGCATTACAACCCCTCTTAGGGTTGGTCCAGCAAGACAGTTGCATTGAAAAATCCTTCCAGTGGGCTGAATTCCAAGCTATATATTTGATTGTCCACTGTCAGGATTTGAGAGATGGTCAGGAGTGCAAGTTTACTTAGTCATGGGTCATGATTGACAGCTTGGTATTACTGCTGGAGTCTCAGATAAAAAGGACTGATAGATTGGAGACAAGGAAGAGGCATGTGGATTTACCTTAACGAATGAGCCCAGAGTGGCCACAGTGGTGGGGATAAAGGTTTTGCGTGGGCTAAACAACATGGACTTCCCTCACCAAGGCTAGCCTGGCCACTGCCATTGCTGAGTGCCTAACAGCCAACAGCAGAGACTGGGGTGGAGCCCTTTTCATAGCAATTTTTCCTGGAAAAGGCCTGCAGACTACCTCATGGCAGGGTAACATAGCAGGTAGATGATTAACAGAGGAGGCAGAAATTTGTTGTCACAGGAAAGAACATATGTAAGATATGGGTTTGTCTTCCCTCACCAAGTTCTTCTGCTACTATGTGTACTTAAGGATGTTTGACCCAGCTTTTCACAAAGAAACTAGATCATCCTTGTGTTAAGAGAAAGCCAGCTTACTTAAAAAAAAGTAGATTAAAAGTAGTTGTTTAATGGGGATTGGTGTAGTATATATTTTTCCCTTTTCCTTCAACTTTTTCCTATTTTCCAAATTATCATGTGCCTGGAAAATAAAGTATAAAGCCAACTGAAGATAGTTTTTAAACTGCATTCCTGAATAATTTGTTTTCTGATTAAGAAACGATTGCTTACAGACTGTTGTGATTTGGGGGTCATCTCAGAGGCTCCCGATACAACAATCATACTGGCAGAAGCACCACCACTGGGGTTTTGAAATAGATAACTCTTCATCTTTTCAGAAACAGTTCTATTATTTTCTAATCACTCAGACACAGGTTATTGTAGGCTCAGCCAATGTCATTGCTCTATTATCTCATTGATTCTCAAACTTCAGCGTACATAACAATCTTCAGGGAGACGTATAAAAATGCAAAATACCAGCCCACGCCTCCAGAAAAATCTGGGTAATTCTGGGTGGGACCCTGGAATCTGTGTGCTTTTTTTACGGACCCCAAGTGAATGCCTGGTTTAGGTGGTCCATATAACATTCTTTAAAAAAACACTACTCTAGGCTTACAGGGGCCTTCAAGGCTGAGAAAAATTCAGGAAGAGGTCAAATAAGACTCAAGAACAAACAGATACAAATGGTTACTCTGTTGTCAATAGAATCAGATTCCAAAAACACAAATAGAAAGATAGCACAAAATTCTTTTTTGCCTTTGCTTAGCATTGATTCAATATACAGCAGTCATTGCACTCATATAACCAATCTAGGTAAGCAGAGCAGTTCTCTATCTGCGTGAGAAAGACTTTCCAAAATAATGGCTGCTGGTATTAGATTGCTCTTTCACTATCATATCATACCTGCCTCCAAAGGCAGTGGACACAGATACTCTGAGTTTGCATACCAGCTTCACCACTTATTAGTTGCCTACTTCACGTGAGTTAACTGTCCTCTCTAGAGAGAGCCTTAGAGCTCTCATGGGAATAATTTTTTTGAGCTTAGGAAAGTATCCCTCAAATTGAAATATTTACATTCTACACTCAGTTCTTTCATAAAATAAAGAGAAATAGAGTATCTTCTGTGTGAGACCAAAGAAGAGATGCTTATTCGGTACAAAATTTATATTTTCAGTAACATGCTGTCTAACTTGTACGGCCAGCTTATTTGAATACCATAATTACATGGAACCATGAATAGGGAGTGAGATCTTGTTAGTCTATCCAGGTTGGTGGGACGCCCCAATACATTCCAGAGTAATCTGAGCAGAAGATTAAAAAATATTTGCAAAGTCCCTTTGAGGAACTGGGTAAAAGGTAGAAATATCAGACTTCCCCAGCTGGGAAAGACTTGATATTCTCAAAATCAGTGGGGACTGCCAATTTGATGAGACAGGCCCTTGATTTTAGGGCTTTCCCTTATGAAACTTATTCCTGCAAAGAAAAAGCTAAACTTATGATTATGCTAAGAGCACCCCCAGAGAATCTCTTTTGTTGCTCAGATATGGACTCTCTCTCAGCCAACTTTGCAGATGAGCTCGCTGCCCAAACCCCTACGTGGGACATGACTCCCAGGAGTGTAAATCTCCCTGTAACATGAGACATGACTTCGGGGGATAAGCCTGGCCCTGGCATTATGGGAGTGAGACAGACTTGACTAAAAGGGGGAAGAGAAATGAAACAAAACAAAATTTCAGTGGTTGAGATATTTCAAGGAGTCAAGAGGTTATTCTGGAGGTTATTCTTATGCAGTATATAGATATCCCCTTTCAGTTTTTAGTGTAGTGGAGTAAATAGAGGGAAGTACTGGGAACTGTTGAACTGTAATCCAATAGCCTTGATTCTTGAAATTGATTTAATAACTATAGAGCTTTTAAGGTGTGACCATGTGATTGTGAAAACCTTGTGACTGACATTCCCTTTATCTAGTGTAAGGACAGATGAATAAGGAAAAAAAAACAAGACCTAAATAAATAAATACTAGGGTTGGACGGGGGTATGGGATATTTTGGGTGTTCTTTTTCACTCTTATTTTTACTTTTATTCTTTTTTTGGGGGGATAATGAAAATATTTAAAAATCATTGTGATGACGAATGCACAGCTATATGATGATATTGTGAACAACTGATTGTAAAATTCGGATGATGATAAGGTATGTGAATATATATAATATATCTCAATAAAATTGAATTAAAAAGAGAAATAGAGTATCTGATATTCTTTCCAGATCTAAAATTATTTGACTATTAAACTATTACAAACTAAGGGAAAACTTTCTGATAACTTGCACAAAACAAAACCATGATGTTGAGATAAAAACTATTAAAATAATTCTGCTTCCTGGGGCAGAATGTTCTAAAAAGTGGTGCATTCCACTGTTAAATAATGACAGATAAGATGGTGATTACTTTAAGCAAAATGAGTCTACACGGCAAAGCTGTAGGGTCTCTTGAGCTAAGGACAGTCACTGTACCTGAACCTTAAATGCCACCTTATCAGACAAATACTGTGAATGACCTTAATGGACTTTCTGTCTTGGAAGGAGAATGTCCAGTGACTAGGAATTGGCATCCTGACACTCTAACCCTGAAGTTAATTGGGCCAAAGTAGGGTGTAGAAAGAGTGAATGACACTGAATTCCTAAGCAGACTTTGAGCTGAAATAGAGCATGGCATCTCATCTTACCCCTGATTTGTCTCAGGTTTCCCATTCCCTGTCACCACCAGAGTTTACAAAATGAAAAATTTTTCCTATCAAAAACCAGGAGCCAGGATTCCTTCCTTTTTCCACTTTACGTCATTCTTCTGGCACCCATTGGTCCACTCCAACATATATTGTTTAGATTTATGTAGACGACTGACTTTTATTGCATATTGGGGATTCTGAGGCATAAGCATTACAGTTGAGATTTCTTCTAAGATGAACTTCATATCATTCAGTTGGGCTTTTCACAGTATTATAACTCCAAGTTATGCACTCCTGCCAAAGGACCTGTAGTTGAATCTGAACAGATACTCTTCTTGGGATCCCACTGAGCTCTTGGGGCTCTGTAAGGACCTCGCCCTTATGAATATAGCTGTTTTGAAAACCTTTTCATATTGTGGACTTTTCTGTCCCATGGAGGACTGTTTCTCTTACCCTGATAGGTGGTAGACAGCATCCTTGAATCAAGGAGAAACAAGATTAAGTAAAGCAGGTCCAAGAAAGTCAACGTAAATGTCAAGAATGAAGCACAAAAAGAAAACGGAGAGAGTGCTCTCAAGTTATACAGTGAAAAAAAAAATAGTGGAAGTCAGAAGTCATGGAAAATTTACAGGTCAAATCTGGAAAATGCTCAGGAAATGTGAAGCAGATACAAGACCTTGAAAGTAAACTGAAGTCTGTCACAGGAAGGAAGCACTAGTGTTCTCTTTTTATTGCTGAGTTCTTGTTGTATGAGGGATCCCAGTGGCTTACTTTCCAAGACAGGCAGGGAAAAAACTCAGCTTGCCCAATTTGAGTCTACCCTGTTTGTGCTCCAGGTCCACACTGTCACTGTTGCTAAAACCTGCACTGATTTTCTCCCTTATTTGGTTGGTATATTTTCTCTTTTCTTGCTCTAGAGATACTACTTTTTCTGTCACTCCTGTGGTTTACATAAAGATTCTGGATGATATAATTTTTGTCTCCTAATTTCTTTTTCTATCAGACAGTTCCGTTCTTTGGATTCTCCCTCTTGGGCTTCTTTTCCTCCTACTTTTCTCCTTTGTAATTGCTCTGCTATCACACTTTCTTTTCTACCCTGTGATTTTTTTCAGGCATATTTTTTAGTTATTCTCTCAGAGTTTACCCCTTCTTCCTCTTGCAGGTATGTTTTTTAGCTCATCACAACTGTGTCAGTTTGAAAGTATTGTGTACCCCAGAAAAGCCATGTTTTAATCCTGATTCAATCTGTGGAGGCAGCTGTTTCTTTTAATCCAGATTAGATATTGTATGTAAATTTCTGATTAGATTATCTCCATGTCAATTTGGCACGCTCAGTTGTGGGTGTGACCTTTTGATTAGATGGAGATGTGACTCTGCTCATTTAAGGTGGGTCTTATTTAGCTTACTGGGATCCTTTAAAAAGGGGAAACATTTGGAAGAGAGACAGAAATGACAAACTTCAGAGCCTACAGAGAGAGGGCCGATAGAAACTTCAGAGCAGAGCTGACACAGACGTCAATCACTTGGAGAACAGAGACACAGATGTTTGGATATGCTTGTAGCCCAGCAGATGTCTCCATGAGATGTTAATGAAGCCAGTACCTGAAGAGAGCCATGTTAAGAAAAGAGTTGAAAGCCAGCCTTAGAGAAGCCAAGTCAGGCACCCCCACAGAAACAAAGGCTGAAAACAATGGAACCTGGGACCAATAGATGCCAGTTACATGACTACCCAGCTGATAGAGGTGTTCTAGACCCTTCAGCCTTTCTTGAGTGAAGGTAACTACCTCTTGTTGGTGCCTTAATTGGGCACTTTCACTTCCTTAGAACTGTAACTTGTAACTTATTAAATTCCCCTTTTAAAAAGCTGTTCGAGTTCTAGTATATCACATTCCAGCAGCTTGCAAACTAACACAACAACTCTTTCTCTGTTTTTTTTTTTCCTATTATCAATCCTTTGGGCAAAGTATAAACTCTCTCTTAGGAATCTCTTGGCTCAAATACAGCTTTAATCTTCTCAACTTGGCTTACCAACTGAGAAATATTTTGTTGTTTTGCATTAGAACAGTATATACCAAACTGCAATTTCTCTACAAGAATTTTCTTAAAAACAGTTTTTCAAAGTCAATGATTATTTAAAAAATTAATATAAACATATTTGAGATAATCTGGATGCCAATTTTATAATTAAATACTGTCACAAAATTTTAATATTAGCAATTGTACATGCAATTGCCTAGGCATTGTGCTGGTTTGATACTATTATGTAGCCCTAGAAAAGCCATATTTTAATCCTGATCCAATCTTGTAGGGGTGGACCTATTGTTTAGATTGGGAAACTTTGATTGGATTGTTTCCATGGAGATGTGACACACCTAACTGTGGGGGGGTGACCCTTTGATTAGATTACTTCAACGGAGATACGGCGCACCAAATTGTGGGTGTGGCTTTTTGGTTAGATGGAGATGTGACTCCACCCATTCAAAGTAGACCTTGATTAGTTTACTGGAATCCTTTAAAAGAGGAAACATTTTGGAGAAAGTTAAGAGGCAACATGAGACCCAGTAAAAGCCTGAGGTGAAGCTGCTTGAAACCAGAAGCCAAAGACCACAGCAGATGCCAGCCATACACCTTCTTAGGTGATAGAGATGTTCTGGACCCTTTGGCCTTTCTTATGTCAAGGTATCTTTCTCTGGATGCCTTAGTTTGGACATTTCATAGCCCTAGAACTGTAAACTTGCAACTTAATCAAGTCCCTTTATAAAAGCAATTTGATGTCTGGTATATTGCATTCTGGCAGTTTTAGCAAACCCAAACTGATTTTAGTACCAGGAGTGGAATGCTGCAGTTTGCAAATACCAACCAGGTTGGAACAGCTTTTTAAATGGATAAGGGGAAGATTCTGGAAGAATTGTCAGGAGTTTGATAGAAAAGGCTTGAATTGCTTTAAATAGAGTGTTGGTAGAAATGTGGACTCTAAAGATACCCTAATGAGGCTTTAGACAGAAATGATGAACATGTCATTGCAAACTGGAAGGAAGGCAATCTTTGTGGATGGAAGGCAGAATTTGAAGGTGAAGAACCTGGATACTTAGCTGAAGAGATTTCTAAACTAAATGTGGAAAATGCAGTCTGGCTGCTCCCTGCAGCTTGTAATAAAATACAACAGGAAAAAGATTAGTTGAGAACTGATCTCTTGGGTACAAAGAAAACAAAAATAAATGGTCTAGAACATTCTGAGCTTCCAGAAAGGGAGATCCCACTGAATAGGGCCCCACATGAGGATTTAACCAAACATGTAAGCAGTCAGTCATGATAGGACAAGTGAGGATTGAAGATGGAATTATCCAGAAAGGATTTGTGGAAAGTCCTATTGTCTGAAGGTTATGATCCCTGAATACAGAATAGAAAACCAAAAAGAGTGTTGTGGCTCTGTATAAATGGAACCATTGCAATTCTGCACTAAAAGGGACAGAAAAAAAACAAATTGAAGGAAAGCTGACTTTAGAGGCAAAACCATGGAAGCTAAGGTCTGGAGCCAGGAAATATCGGGCCAGTAGAGTGGATCTACCCATACTCGTGGAGAGAGTGAGTTTGCCCTGGAAGCAGAAAGTGGGCCTTCTGCTTTGATGTTCAAGAAGAGTTTTGGTGTCCTAGGCCTCAGAGAGGGTGGAGCACATAAACCGGGAATTGAGAAGAGCCTGGCATCATCCCTTATTCTGAGGGGGTTGAGTGTATGCCCTGGTGATGGCAGAGAGGCCAGGTGATGCCCCAATGTTTGGAGACAGTGGAGTCAAGTAAAAGGTGGTTTCCCAATTATCTTTAGTATTGCAGCCCTCACCCCAGCATTTGCAGTGAGGTCACTGCATAGGCCCTTGGAAAGGATGGGTCTGCCCTTTTCTAAAGCTCTGATGATAAGTGACTTTTAGAGTGAAATTCAATGGATTTTGCCCTGCAGGTTTTTGGAAGTGTTTTGATCCAGTGACCCTTATTTATCTTTTACATTCTCCCTGTGGAAATGAAAACATGTATCCTATGACTGTCCCTACTTCGTACATTGGCAGTGGATAACTTATTTGAGTTTCACAGGTCTACAGCCTGAAGAGAATTTCTTGCCTTGGAATAGACCATACCAGTAAGTGACTTTGATGAGATTTTGTGCTGTTTATGACTTGTATTTGTATTATTACTGAAATGGTTTAAGGCTTTTATGATATTGTGTTGGAATAAATGTATTTTGTATATGGAAAGAACGTGTCTTTTGGGGGTCCAGAGGGTGGAGTGTACTGGTTTGAAACTATTATGTACACTCAGAAAAGCATGCTAAAATCCTGATCCAAAATTATGAGGCCAGACCTATTGTTTAAGGTGGGAAATTTTGATTGGATTGTTTCCATAAAGATGTGACACACCCAGCTGTGGGTGTGACTTTTTGATTAGATGGTGATGTGACTTTACCCTTTCAAGGTGAGTCTTAGTTTACTGGCGTCCTCTTAGGGGAAACATTTGGAGAAAGCTCAGAGCCAGCACAAGACCCAGGCATTTGGAGATGCAGAAAGTAAATGCCCCCAGGGAAGCTATTTGAAATCAGAAGCCAAAGACCCCAGCAGATGCCAGTCACGTGCCTTCCCAGCTGGACCCATTGGCCTTTCTTGGGTCAAGATATCTTTCTATGGATGTCCTAAGTTTGGACATTTTTATGGCCTTAGAATTGTAAACTTGCAATTTATAAATTCCCTGTATAAAAGCCAACCCATTTCTGGTATATTGCATTCTTGAAGCATTAAAAAACCAAAATAGGCACCAGAGAGAACAGAGGTAGATGAAATAGATAAGTGATACATATGAATTAAATATAGGCTGAATGACATCATGTTGTATTGTGCAGAGGAACATTTTCTCAGGGCTCAATACTGAAAACTAACAGGAGGAGTCATCACATAGCATAGACAGTAAAAGCCTGCCAAACTAAAACAAACCTACATTCAAGCAATCAGTACCTACTTAATTTCAACCAAATTATATCATTTGCCACCTTAAATTAATGTTATTAATTTGAATTTTACTCATTTTATGGGTTTATTATAATTAATTCTTAAATTTGTTTTAACTTTCTAGTTGTGTAATAGTCATATGCATGAGTTTGATAAATATTTTTCTCTTTCTAAATGTTTACTTAACATTATAATAAAAGAATTTGTTAGGCTTCCACTTCTAGTCAAGATGGTATAATGGAGACTAGATTAATAACCCTCCTACTTGAAACAACTAGGTGACCACATATATGGAACACTAATTTTCAAGATATTAGGAATCAGGCAGTGAAGGATAGTGATCCCTGAAAGATAAGAAGAAACAAGGTGAGCCCTACAATTGCCCCAGGAGGAGGCTCCTTGGAGAAATTTTCTGGGCCATAGCACAGGGAGGGGAAACTCAGTCAGAAACAGTGAACTCCCTAGTTGACGATATGACTGAGGGCTTGACGAGACCAGGGTGGCTAGAGTTTGCAGGACAGGGTCCTGGACAAGTGAGAGCATGACAGAGAGAGAACCCCAGAGACTTGCAGAGGGTTCCCTTCAGGTTTTCAGCAGACTACTGAAGAATGCATGCAGAGGAGAAAGCTAACGATGCTGTGGAAGATTCACTCAAAAGGATTAGAAGGAATACAACTTGATGCTTACACAAGGCTAGGAAAAGTCCCTCTCCACTCACCCACCCCCCGCCCCAACTGAAACTAGAAAACCTCATAATTCCCAGGGCATTGTGTAGAGTACACACAACGGCCATGCCTTGTAAGTGGAAAATAATTAGCCTAAGAGTACTGCTGATCTAGTCCCACCTAAAAAACATAAAAGAAAGATCTGAAAGGTTGAAACTGTTTCCTAGTAAGTTAACTGCGGCCATTAAGGATATTTTCAAGAACACAAAAATATACAGTTCCTAACAAGATAAAATTCACAGTATATGCCATCAAATTAAAAATTGCCTGTCAGTCAAAGATACAGGAAAATAAGACTTATAATAAAAATAAATTCTGACACTGACCCAGAACTGACAAAGTTGTAATAATTAGTAGATGTTAAAATAATTATGATAACTGCATTACATATGCTCAAAAAGCTATAGGAAAGAGTAGATATATTAATTAGAGACATGGAAAATGTAAAAATGACACAAATAGAACTTTGAGAGATGAAAACTATTATATCTGAGATGAAAAATGTACTGCTAGGAATAAAGTCAGATTGGATGTTGCGGAAAAGTAGATTAGTAAACTTGAAGACAGCAATAAAAACAAAACACTCAGAGCAAAATGAATTCTTAAAAGAGGAGAGAGGAAGACAGTGTGACACAGGCTCAGTGGCAGAGTTCTTGCCTGCCATGCCAGAGACCCGGGTTCAATTCCCGGTGCCTGCCCATGCAAAAAAAAAGGGGGGGAGGGGGGAAAGGACAGCGGGGGCATATTTTCCAAGAAGATGGTAGACTAGGGAGCTCCAGGACTCAGTTCTCCCACCAAAACAAATATTAGACAGGGAAGAATTGTCTGAAACAACTTTTTTGAAACTCCAGAGGCCAGAAGAATACTGTCCAGAATCCAGTGAAGAGTGGAAGAGGCTGATGAATTTTAATAAAGAACTATAAATTGCTCTCTCCACACAACTATTGGGGCACATCCCTAACACTCACAGAAGGCCACCCTGGGGTGAAACCCTGGCCAGCTGTTACTAACAGAAAGGGACACAAAAAAATCCTCTTCCCCAAGAACAGGGATGTGTTCTGTCCTTGGGAACAGCTGATTACTGATCATGGTTTTTGATTAGCAAATTCAGATTGCTGGGTCCTGGCTCTCAGGCAGCCATTGTTTCACCCCATCCTGTACATGGGCAGAGGTGGTAGAAATTTAAACATATAGGCTTCCTCAGGGCTGTGAAGGAATCTTAGCTGAAGACCTGCATTTGCTAAGCAGGCCGGGATAGCTCAGATTTGGGGAGCTGCCAGGAAGTTTTTGGTGTCCTTTTTGAATCCTTCCACAGAACATTTTGAAGCTGGTCTGTGGCTCCTTCATGGGAGCTCTGGGCTTATTTTGGCTGGAAAGTTCAAATTGGGATAATCCTTCTGGGGTGACCCGCTTCCCAGAATTTGAGGGAAGGCAAAAGCATCAGGACACACTGAAAGGAGTGTAAAAATCTATAGAAAGGGACAGTCAAGGACAAAGGCCCATCACCACTAGACCCACATTATAAACACTGCTAAAGGGAGTTCTTCAGACTGAAAGGGAAGACACTAGAAAGTAGTTCAAAGCAGTAAAAAGGAATAAATACTTACAGTAAAGGTAACAATTTGGGTAATAATAAATGACAGTATTATTGTATTATGTGAAATGTAACTCCACTTCTTACTTCCTACAAGTGCTAAAATGCAAATTCATAAAAAATAATGATAAATCTAGGTTCTTGGACATACAATGTACAAAGATATAAGTGGTAACAAGTAAGAAGTGGTGGGGAGGCAGAAGGGTATACAAAATCTGTAGGTGTATGTTATTGAATTTAGTTGGTGTCAATGTGAATATGATTGTTATATGCTTAAGATGTTAAATTTTAACCATATACTAACTACAAGGAAAACTGATGAAAAATATATCCAGATACAAATGAAAAGGCATTCCATATGGTACAACACAGGAAAGCAAATGAAAACAAAAGTAGCCTTTAACAGAAGTGAAGGACAAAAAAAGTGTAAGATTACAAAGCCTAAATAGCAAAATGGCAGAAGAAAGTCCTCTATTGCCAGTAGTGACTTCAAATGTAAAAAGATTAAACCCTCCAGTCAAGAGGCAGAGATTGGCAGAATGGATAGAAAAGCATGATCCAACTATATAGTGTTTGAAAGAGACCCCATCTTAAAGTCAAAGACATCAAGTAGATTGAAAGTGAAAGGATGGAAAAAATATATATACCATGAAAGTAGTAACCAAAAGAGAGCTGGGGTGACTTTATTAATATCAGATAAAACAGATTTCAAGTCAAAAACAGTTATGCATGTTTTAGGTTGTTGAAGCTGCTGGAATGCAATATACCAGAAATGGGAAGGCTTTTATAAAGGGGATTTATTTAAGTTACAAGTTTACAGCTCTAAAGCCACAAGAATGTCCAAACTAAGGCACTCAGGGAAAGTGACTCAAGTAAGGCGGATAGGTCTGGAACACCTCTGTCAGCTGGAAGCCACATGGCTGGCATCTGCTGGTTGTTTGGCTTTTAGTTTGAACAGCTTCCCCTGGAGCATTTTCTTTCTGCATCTCCAAACATTTCTCTCTCTGTGTGGGCTCTTTCACTTCTATCTGCTCTTTCCAAAATGGTTCCTTCCTAAAGGACTCCAGTAGAGAGACTAAGACCTACCCTGAATGGGTGCAGATATATCTCCATGAAAACCACCTAATTAAAAGGCCCCACTCACAAATGGGTGGCTCACCTCTCCATGGAAATAACTTAATAAAAAAGATCCTACCCAACAATGTTGAATAAGGACTAAGGAACATGGCTTTTCTGGGGTCCACATCAGTTTCAAACCAGCACATGAGGGACAAAGATGGTCATTACATACTGATTGTTCCCTTTATGGGAACAATCCAAAGGAAGATGTAACAGTTATATATGCATCTAAGACCAGAGACCTTAATCTATGCCATAAATACAGACAGATTTGAAGGGAGTATTTGACAATAGCAGGGGTCCTTAATATCAACTCTCAATAATGGAGAGAACATCTAGTCAGAAGATCATAAGGATGGACAGGACTTGAATAATACACTAAACCTACTAGAACTAACAGACATATATAGAACACCACACTCAACAAAAAACAGAATACACATTCTTTTCAAGAACACCTGTATCATTCTCTAGGATAGACCATATGTTGGGTCAGAAAAAGAGTCTCAATAAATTTAAAAATATTGAAATCATACAATGTATATTCTCCAATCACAAGAAAATGAAGGCAGAAATCAGTAACAGAGGGAGAAAGGGAAAATTCACAAATACATGGAAATTAAACAACATGCTCTTAAACAACCAATGGTTTGTTAAAGGGAATCAAAAGCAAAATTAGGAGATATCTTAAGGCAAATGAAAATGAAAATACAACATACCAAAACTATGGAAGCAGCAAAGTTAGTTCTTTGAAAAGATCAATAAAATTGACAAACCTTTACCTAGACTGACAAAGAAAAAAAGAGGAAACCCATAATGAAAATCAGAAATGAAAAAGGGAACATTACTACTGACCTTGCTGAAATAAAAAGGAGTATAAATGTATACTATGATAAACTGTATACCACTAAATTAGACATCTTAGATGAGATGGAAAAATTCTTAGAAACACAAAAACTACCTATATTGACTCAAGAAGAAATAAAAGAGCTCAACAAACCAATTACTAGAAAAGTGACTGAATCAGAATTCAAAACCCTCCAGGACCAGATGGTTTTACAGGGGAATTTTGCCAAACATTCCAAGCAGACATAAATCCAATTCTCAAGTTCTCCCAAAAAAAAAAATTAAACAGAAAGGAATACTCCGAACTCATTCTATGAAGCCAACATCATCCTTATAACAAAGCCAGATTAAGATACCACAAGAGGGGATAAGATGGTGGCACAGTGAGGTGTGAAATTTAGTTTGTCCTCCAAAGCAGCTAGTAAATAGCCAGGAATGGTACAGAACAACTGCTGGGGGAACATCAGTGACTGGACACGCAGTGTATACCAGTCTGGGCCAGGTGGAATGGCTGAGATCCCACATATAATTGTAAGTCCCCCCAGGCTGCTGAGGTTGGTGACTCTCCCCCAGCACAACAGACTGGTTCCCTGAGGTGAAAGGAAACAGACTTTACTAGCAGCAAGGGCTTAGCTCAACCAAGCTCTGATTGGTGAATTAACAAATTCTGACTACTGAAAACAGGCCCCCAGCACAGATAAACCTGGAGTAAGCACTGAAGGAACTAGGAGTTTTTGCCCAGCAGAGAGGGGGTGGGGCTGCCAGACAAAAAGAACAAAACAATCAGAGGCTTTTTTTTTTTTTTAGTTGGATAGCACAAAATACTGGAAAAGGGCTGGACCCCAAGAAAAGGGGGTACATACAGCCTGGAGAGACATGTACTGACCTAAGCTCTTGACTGACAAACCCGAGGAGCAGGGATCTAGTTCTGAAAAGGCTTTTTAAAAAATTCCTTAACAGTTCATTAGATAGAACTGGAATAACTCTCAGGCTCTAGCACTGTCCCAGGCAAAGGCAAAATTAAACTCCTGTGAGAGACAAAGTAATTAGTCAGGTGAAAGGAGTTAATGCATTAAAGGCTGTATCTTCCCCAAGAAAACAGGGGTGGGCCCAGCTCAAATGGAATCTCTCCTTCAGGTAATTCAGGCCCAGGGACTGGAAAACTGAAGCAGTTATAGCCATCATACTACCTCACCTCTGCTCAACCATGCCCCTGGCAGGGAGGGTTTGTTGAAATTAAAGGCACGACATCACTTTAAGCTGATGGGAAGACATGGGCAGACAAATGCCACATGCTAGACAGGATAGGAAAAAACAGAATCTAGAGACTTCATAGGAAAGTATGACAAGCTGCTTCATAAGAAAGTATGACAAGTCTCACCCTCAGGGAAAATTGATGCTGGCTACTCTTTCTTCCTAAGACATGGTCCTGTCTGATCTGGGAAAATCTGACTGGGGTCTATAATATCTGAGGAGACCCTCCTCCTCAAAAAAGAAAAGTCTCCATATAGGCAGTACAAGAAAGAGAAAAATAAGAACTGAAAAATTCTGATCAAACAGAACCTATGTCAGAGGTCTAGAATGCATTGAACTGAATGTCAAAGAACAGATAGAGAACAAAGCCATCCAACAAGAAAATCCTAGGTAAAAGAGTGAAAACAACCTCTAAAAAAACTAATTAAGGAAATCAAATGCCTTGATGCCTTCCTATGACCCAGTCAAAGGAAGAAACCAACACTCCAAATGAGATACAGGAGATGAAACAACTAATTCAGGATGTTCAAACAAACATGGAAAATATCATCAAAAATCAAATCAACTAGTTGAGGGAAGATATAAAGAAGACATTGAACAAACAAAAAAGAAGAACTCAAAAGTTTGAAAAAGCAAATCACAGAACTTATGGGAATGAAAGGCACAGTAGAAGAGATGAAAAAACAATGAAAACCTACAACATTAGATTTGAAGAGGCAGAAGAAAGGATTAATGAATGAGAGGACTGGACATCTGAAATCTGACACACAAAAGAAAAGATAGGGAAAAGAATGGAAAAATATGAGGAGGATCTCAGGGAATTGAATGACAACATGAAGCGCATGATTATAAATGTTGTGGGTGTCCCAGAAGGAGAAGAGAAGGAAAAAGGAGAAGAAAGACTAATGAAGGAAATAACCACTGAAAACTTCCCATGTCTTATGAAAGACAAAGTTACAGATCCAAAAAGTGCAACATACCGCAAATAGAATAGATTTAAATAGAAATACTCCAAGACAATTACTAATCAGATTGTCAAATGTCAAGGACAAACAGAGAATTTTGAGAACAGCAAGAGAAAAACAATCTATTACATGCAAGGAAAGTCCAACAAGACTATGTGTGAATTTCTCAGCAGAAACCATGGAGGCAAGAAGGCAGTGGTATGATATATTTAAGATTCTAAAAGAGAAAAATTGCCAACAAGGAATTGAATAGTCAGCAAAATTGTCCTTCAAAAATGACAATTACACTCCTCCAATTCTCTACCTGGCTCTTGAGAGCCTCATAATTTAGCCTCATTAAGGCTAGCACAAAACTTTTTCTTGTCATTGTGGTTTCTTTTAAGCCCTAGAAAATGCCATTCTCTTTCCTGCCTCCAAGGCTCTGCCCTTGTTAATCCCCTGACTTGGTCTGTTTCCTCCTTTCCCTCTCTCTGCCTTTTCAATTGCTTCCCATTCCTCAGAGCATGGTTCAAGTCAATCTCCCTTGACAAAACCTTCCCAACTTCTTCAGCCCCATTTCACTCCTCTCTGAATTTCCAATGCACCACAGACTCAAGATCTTAATTATGTGCTATTTTCTAGAATTGTATATAGAGTTATATATTATATAATTATTTTCGTCATTCTTTCAACGTGAATGAAATTTGTTGAGTAGCTTCTATATGTGACAGCCATTAAGCTTGGTGCTTGTTTTGTGTCTTATAAAGTGCCTTGAAAGCAGGAACATGTTCCATAAAAAGGAACTTTTAAATGTTTAATAAATTCTTCTCTTTAGGACAGGACAATGGGAGGTAGGGAGGTAGAGAAGAATCATAGTGAAGCACAGTTTGGGGTGAAGGGTAGAGGTTCTTGAAGATAGTGTGGGTGAATAGAATCAAATGCTACTGTCATTTTAACAAGAAGAGTGAAGTTGAGATGAAGCTATTGAATTTTGCAATTAGGAAATTATTGATAACTTCGAAGAGTGAAATACCGTAGAATAGTTGGATCAAAAGTCATTAAAAAGTTGTTTAAGAACAGAGGGGAATCAGGAAAGAGTTGCACAGATGTAACTCTTTATGGGGATTTTGGCTGTGAAAATAAGAAGGAAACTGTTGTATTTTGGCCAATCCTAATGTAGATATTGATGCTTTAGGTAACCAATGCCAGAAGATACTTATTTTATTCTACTCATCCTACATGGAAAGGAGTTTATTCAATTTTGCAGGTAAAGAAAATCCAGTCTATCAATAACAAACATTTATTTGATCAATAAAAGACTCAGAGACCTTTTTAAAATATAAAAATGTTTTTCTTCTTTCTGCCACATGTAATAGATCCAGTTCTGGGCCAAAATTCCTGGGGCTAAAATGGCTTTCTGAAAATGTAGTTATAAAGCTAATGCTCATGTAAATAGTAATAATAATATCAAACACTTAGATCATACTTACAATATGCCAGGCACTGTTCTTTTTTTAATATTTTATTTTACTATGAAAAATGACATGTATACAAAAATAGCAATAAATTTCAAAGCACAATGCAACAATTAATCATAGAATGGATTTCAGCGTTTGGTATGGGTTATAATTCCACAATTTTAGGTTTTTATTTTTAGCTGCTCCAAAACACTGGAGACTAAAAGAAATATCAAAATAATGATTCAGCAATCATACTCATTTGTTAAATCTTATCTTCTCTGTTATAACTCCACCTTCTCTTCTTGATCTTTCTTCCAATTTTTAAGGGTATTTTGGCTATACCCATTCTAAGTTTTTCATGTTGGAAAGGGCTGTTGATAATTTGGGATAGAGGGATGGAGCTAGTTGATGTTCTGGAGAAGCTGGCCTCTGAGTTTCAGGATTTGTCTGGCCTAGGAACCTATCCGAAGTTTGTAGGTTTCTGGAAAGTAATCATAGTGCATGGAACCTTTGTAGCATCTCAGATAAAGGTTTTCTTTAGGATTGGCAGGAATGGTTTTGGTTGGGATTCAGCAAATCATGATAAGTAGCAATGTCTTACTGAAGCTTGCATATAAGCAGCCTCCAGGGTAGCCTCTTTTTCTATAGGACTCTCTCAGCCAGTGATATCTTATTTGGTACAATTCTTTCCCCCTTTTTGGTCAGGAAGGCATTGTCGATACCACAGTCCCAGGGTCAAGCTCATCCCTGGGAGTCATATTCTATGTTGCCAGGGAGACTTTCATCCCTGGATGTCATGTGCCACGTAGAGGGGAGGGCAATGATTTCACTTGCAGAGTTGGGCTTAGAGAGAGAGTGAGGCCACATCTGAGCGACAAAAGAGGTCCTCCAGATGTGACTCTTAGGCAGACCTATAGGTATGCTAAGCTTTTCCACTACATACATGAGCTTCACAAGAGCAAGCCTCAAGATCAAGGGCTTGGTTTATTGACTTTGGGGTCCTTACTGTTTGAGACTGAAACAAGGGTTTCCCTGGTGGTAAAGTTTAATAGTTCCATGTATTTTTTTCCCATCTCTTGGGGGACTTTCCCAATACTTTTTAATTGTTTGCTCAATATAATCTGGGATGTGTCTGGGCATTATAATAAGCCATAAGAATTACAAGCCCCCATTCCCATTCTGGTCCATGTGTTTTAAGTTGTATAATGATGTGTCCAGACAGGTTGGGTTACATTATGTGCTATAGAAAATTTAGATTCTGGACAGAATAAACCTGTCTTCTTTTGGTCTCAGAGAGTAAGAGAAGTTCTTAAATACAGACTGTCTTCCTTACCCCTCTATTCTGATTTACCTTAGTCCTGACCTGATCAGCTTTGTCCTTACCTCTGATTGAAGCCTGATCTCTTTTTCAATTAATTTAACAGTTGTTATACGTGGCAATGCCCATAAGTGTTCTTGGTCAATGAAGCTCTAGAATCTCAGAAGTGATGCCAGGCCTTCAAAGCTCTTCAGGTTTAGGCCTATCTATACAGCTTTTTGCGTGATTAACTGTCATTTTGGGTGCAGTCGAAAGAAGTTGACAAGGGCTCATGGAAGCACTGAAAAGAAGTGACATATCGGACTGATGTAGACAAAATTTGCTTAGATGCTCTCCTCCCCATTTGGGTATCACCCTTGCTATAAGTGACCATGTCTTTGTAAAGGGGGTGGTGCACCCAACAAAAACAGACTGTATGCAGGCACCATGATGGATAAGGTGCTGCTTATCTCATCAAACAGATCTAGAATCCACTGCAATAGCAGATTATGATTGTATTTTTAAATTCAGACATATGTACCTAAAATACTCTTGATGGTTTGTTTAATATTTTTTTGTATCCTGTATGGCAGGGTCACATTTCATTATTTTACCATATAAGTATTCCATATTGAAGCACCATTTGTTGAATTTTGTTTGTTTGTTTTGCTTGTTTGTTTATTGGGAAGTACATGGACTGAGAATCAAACCCGGTCCTGCATGGCAGGTGAGGATTCTACCACTGAACTACATTTTCACCCCTAGTTTGCTTAATTTGAGCCTTTACAAAGATGACAGAGACTTGTAAAGAAAAGCTTTATTTATAAGGCTCACCAGCAGTTAATACACACCTGTGACAAATAATATGCACTTATTACAGAGTCAAATGGTTCCGGTACTTAAAAAGAAATTGTCCTTACCAGGTAAGTGGCTTAGTCTTTATCCAGAAATGTAATGTCTTCCTTCTGATCTTGGTTCTCTTCTTCTGTTGTCCCTTCCTCTATGACCTATGCTGCTCTGATCAATGCCTGGCCATGTGCACTAGTCTCAGGTGATTATTCTTTAATGGAGTGAAGTCTCAGTAGAATGAATGTCACCTATTATTCTGCCTTGATCAAATACGTTGGAAAAGAGCATTTTATGGCAGGATTAGCAAACTTCCTCTTTAAACAGGAACACAAAAGAGGCAAGAAGGGTTTTTGGTGTATTCTCCTCTGACAAAAAGAAGAGACAGCAGAAATCCAGTTGATTTCCATCCTAGTTTTCATTCTAGCAATAGAGTCAGAGAGGATCATTCATGGGTTTGAGAACATTTTGGATTTCTTAATCTTTGTAATGCTCTTATGTTTTCTTTGATTTTTTTTTCTCTTCAGTTTCCCTAATGTGAATAGTAAACTCCATACCAAAAGAGAACTTCTGGGCTTTCCTTCCAGGGTAGAAAGATAGGGGCAACAGGAGAGGCTGTGGCCCAAGAAGTAGTGGCAGGAGAGTCTGCAGACTGGGATACACTGTAGAGACAATATGGTGAACCAGGAAAAAGCCCTAGGTCCAAGAAAATCCCAGGTTGAACAGTAGAAAGGTCTTCATGAGGCTTCCTGATAATTGTTTACTTTATTCTATCAGAATTGATATTCTAATTAGAAAGAATGTTTCAGTTTTGTAGCTGCTACAACAGAGGTTCCATTAAGCATATTTCTAATATTCTAGCTATTTCTATTACTATTGGTTATTTCACAATTCCATGCAATATTGAAGTACTGGAGGTTGATTATCGTTGTGCTCTGTCAGAGGTTATTTGTTCTCTTCTCTAAGGAGAAACTTGCCAGGGAATTGCCTTGGAACTCAGAAATGTTAACCTTCCCTTCACCAAGATCAAGGGGGTAGGTACCATGAAATCACTGGAACATCTCCCTTAGGAGGCTCCCCTGGACAGGAACCATTGAGGAAAGGCTCTCTTAGAAAGCTAGATTCAGAAGAAAGAGTCCTGATTGTCTGCAGAGAAGAAAGTGGCAATACTTCATAAAGGATTTTTAAATGGTGGGTAATTGGGTATGTTTGTAAGCTGAAGAGGAGAAGCCAAGGCAAAAGAAGAAGTTAAAGACATCGGTTTCATGGTCTCACACCAGCAGACAGAGAAGATGGAATCGAGGATCTTGGATGAAGGATTAGCTTTGGAGTAGAAGGAGGATATTTCTTTCTCTCATATTTTTGGAAATAAATCCTAATGAAAGATAGAGGGGGAGATGGAGGTGACTGGATAAAAATTGGTCATGAAATTGGATTATGGCACTGAGTCTTCAGAATGTTCAAATGCAAATATCATTTTGGAAGGATGTCATATTAGCTTAGCATCTGCAATCGTGGATGATTTTAGCATTGATTAATTTACAGATTAATTTGCTACCATCTAGTAAAAGTAAATGAAATGGAAAAGGTAGAAGCTGTCCCTTGACAAAATTATGAGTAGAAGTTGATTTTGTTCCTTTTCTCACTTTCCCTTTCAGCAACCTTAATGCTGAATTTTACTCAAACCTACTTTCCTTTTTTCTTCACAAGCCAATTCTGATACTCTTGCACAAAGGTTTATTTTAAAGTAAATGTCAACCAAGATGATAATGAGTTAAGCTGTGCCAGTCAACTTTATGTTTCTGAGGCTTACCAAAGCCTTCAACACCCATGTGACTGACTATAAAAAAGGATCTAGCAGATAGTAGAAACTCAAAACATATTTATTAAACTAATTGCACCCAGTTAGAGAATGCACACTCTTTTCAAGTAAAATCATTATATATGAAAATGGCTAAGTACTCATCCAAAGAAAAATGCTTTGAAAACTTTCATGTTAAATAGAACACATTTACTGATGTCAAACCAATTAAATTAGAAACCAATAAGAGAAACATGCCTAAAAATACTCCCTAAATTTGGGAGTTAAACTATGGATTAGAGAATAAATCATAACAGGAATTAGAAAATACTTATAACTGAATGATAATAAAAATTTTATAAGTCTATGCTTATAGGAGGCAGCTAAAATCCTACTTAAAGGAGATATGAAATGATGCTTGATCACACTGTCATCATGGAAATGCAAATGAAAACCACTATAAGATATTATATCACACTCAGAGAGGTTGGCAAAATTTTTAAATCTTGAGGATTAGTAAGGCTGTGGAACAACAGGAACTTTCAAATGCTGCTGGTGGAAGTGTAGATTAGCACAACCACTTTGGAGAAAGAGTTTATATTACTCAATAAATTTGAAGATATACATAACCTATGACCCAGAATTCTCCTCCTACATATATAATTTATGACTCTTGTATGTGTGTACCAGGGTATATGTACAAGAATGTTTATAGGAATATTATTGGAAATATCACAGAACCTGCAAACAACTCAGATGCATACTGATAGGAAGATGGCCTAAAAAAGTGTGGTGTGGTTGTACAATGGAATATTAAGCAGCAGTGAAAAGGAATAATCAATGATCTACTGCTACATGAATAAATATCAAAACAGCTTTAAACTAAGAAGACAAGTCACAGAGGCATATGTGCTGGTTTGAAAGGATGTATGTCCCCTAGAAAAGCCGTGCTTTAATCAAAATCCCATTTCGTAAAGGCAGAATAATCCCTATTCAATACTGTATGTTTGAAACTGTAATTAGATCATCTCCCTGGAGATGTGCTTTGATCAAGAGTGGTTGTTAAATTGGATTAGGTGATGACATGTCTCCACCCATTTGGGTGAGTCTTGGTAAGTTTCTGGAGTCCTATAAAAGAGGAAACATTTTGGAGAATAAGAGATTCGGAGAGAGCAGAGCAGAATGACATAGCCACAAGAAGCAGAGTCCACCAGTCAGTGACCTTTGGAGATGAAGAAGGAAAATGGCTCCCGGGGAGCTTCATGAAACAGAAAGCCAGGAGAAGAAGCTAGCAGATGATGCCGTGTTCGCCATGTGCCCTTCCAGATGAGAGAGGAATGCTGACTGTGTTCACCATGTGCCCTTCCACTTGAGAGAGAAATCCTGAACTTCATCTGCCTTCTTGAAAAAAAGATATTTTTTCCTGGATGCCTTAGATTGGACATTTCTATAGACTTGCTTTAAATGGGACATTTTCTCAGCCTTAGAACTGTAAACTAGCAACCTATTAAATTCCCCTTTTGAAAAAGCCATTTCGTTTCTGGTATATTGCATTCCGGCAGCTAGCAAACTAGAACAGCATACATCCAGTATAGTGTCTTTTCCTGAAACATGCAAAACTAAAAGTTTATTTTATTGGGCTACAATAATACCAAGACAATGGAATCAATATTCAGCAAAGTGGTTACTCTGGGGCTGAGAGAGAGAAGGAGAAGGAGTCAAAAAATGATACAAAGCAGCTTCCAAAGTGTCGGTGATGTTCTGTGACTTAAGCTAGATGGTATGCACAGCAAATTTTGCCTTACTATCATATAAAATGTACATATAAGCTATATATACTATTTTGTCTTTATATATTTCATCAAAACAGAAACAGCACTAAAGATTACTCTGGTAGTTACATGTGAGAGAAGAGATCAATTGAGTCACGGAGGTCAACGTAGACACAGATGTAGCTGTGAGAAATTGGAAAAGGGGTGCAAAGGTCACAAGTCTCCTTGAAATAGAACTTAGGACTTATGAATTAGCTGGAGTGGTAGATTTAATTTTTTTTTTTACATTTTTTATTGTGAAGTGTAAAATATAAACAAAAAGTGGCACATTTCAAAGTACGTTTTGCCAAGTAGTTCTAGACCAAATATCAATATATGGTATGGGTTACAGTTCCGCAAGTTCAAATATCTCCGTCTAGCTGCTCTAAGACACTGCAAACCAAAAAGAAATATCAATACAATGATTCAGTAGTTATACTTATTTGTTGAATCCTATCTTCTCCATTACAACTACTCCTTCTCCTTTGATCCTTCTCCAAGTCTTTAGGGATATTTGGGCAATGGCCATTCTAACTTCTTCATATTGAAAAGGGGTGTCGACATCATGGGGCAGAGGGATGCAACTGGTTGATGTTCGTGGAGAGACTGGTAACTCTGGGTTTCGGGGCTTATCTAGGAACCACCTGGATGTTTTAGATTTCTGAAAAATAAATTTAGTGAGTGAAATTTTTATAGAGTTTCAGGAAGAGCCCTGGGTATTCTTTAGGGTTTTCAGAAATACTGTTGGTTGGGGCTTGGCATGCCATGGCAACTAGCAATATCTAGCTGAAGCTTGCATAAGAGTAACCTCAAGAATAGCCTCTTGACTATATTTGAAATCTCTTAGCCACTGATACCTTATTTTGTTACATTTCTTTTCCCTGTTTTGGTCAAAGGATGACAATTTTTGAAAGATCTAAAAGTTTCCTAAACAAAAAGTGCAGATCTGGGCTTTCGTCTTTGTTAGCTCAGCTCTGTGACTGTGATCTACACATTTGGAGAGTAATTCTACAAAGCAGAGGTAGATTACCTGAATGGAGCCTAGATCCTTGAGAATTAAATAGTCTCATGGACTGGCAAATAGTTAAAGGCCACAAACTTTGAAAGATACCCTTTGCAGGACTTCAACTAAAAAAAAAGACCTGACTTTTCTTTTCTTCTCATCTCTCCTCTTTGTTTTCATTTTTTAAAAAAATGTTTTTATTAAGATATTTTCATGTACCACATAGTCTATCCAAAGTATACAATCAGTGGCTCACAATGCCATCACATAGCTGTGTATTCATCATCATGATCATTTTTAGAACATTTGCATCACTCCAGAAAAAGAAAAAAAAAAGACGAAGGAAAAATCCATACATCTTTATACCCCTTACCCCTCCTTCTCATTGACCACTAATATTGTAATCTATGTGGTAGGTTTTAGAAGGGAAAAACTGAGGATTATTTAATTTTTAGTTTGTGAGACTACATTTTTATAAATTAATAGCAAATGTTTGGAAAATGACCTAGAATCTGGCAACAGGGTTACCTTCGGTGGAGAACTGAATAGTCCCAGGCAGAGGAAGGAGGGAAATATACTTTCCACTGTCTCTTTTTAATTCTAAACCATGCTTATGTATTATCTGTATAAAAAAAATAAATAAAAAGCAAAGATTCGTGTTTAGCTCAGATATTGCTGTCCTGATTTAATAGAGGATAAGTTTAGTAAGTAGCAATGTGATTGTGGAAATGATACTACCTATGTTTTGTGATCCAACGCTGAATAAGACTAAACAGCCAATCATGTGCATTATCCCAGGCTATGGTGGAAATGAGAATTGATTACCCTTTGGTCAAGGGCTGAATGTTGCTGGAGTAAAACATGGCTGCAAGTACTGCTCCTTCAGTAGGCTCTGGGTGGGGCAGTCACCCTGATTGATGTGTTCGGTGTGACAGTACAAAGAACCTATAAAATACTCCCTGGCTGGTCCTTATAGCTGTAGCAATCTCATAGTAAAATGGTATAGTGGGGTTGATCTTTACACCATCTTATCTGCCCTTTCTGTATCTTTTCTTGTCAGGAACCTCTCTTGTATATAATCTTATATACATGTTAGCTAGTTCTCAGTAAACTGATAAACCTTAAAATGTATTCACCTTTCAAGGGGGGGTTCTGTATTTTATCAGAAACCCTGAGACTCAAAAAGCTCTCACAACTGAAAGAAATGAATATTATTGGAGAAGTTTCTAATGTTTGTCCTTTCTATTATACTGTTTGACTAATTTCTAAAGCTGATTCTGATTCTAGTTTTACAAAATCATTTATATAATATAAAAATGTGATCATTTTATTCAAGTTTTATTCACACCTTGCTCCGTTTCACAAAGGATTTGAGGTGACTTATAGTAGGCACATACCATAACATGGTAAGTTACAAGTAAGAAATTAAAAATCAGGCCCAGAGAAATAAAAACTAGACTAGAAAGTCAAGTGTAGGCATAAAAGTAGAACACAAATGAATTAGAATGAACTAGAATTGAGTTTCAGTTTGGTCCAGGATCCCTGGCAGGAAGAGAAAAGGAGTCATGGTATGTTATCAGTCACTGTCAAAAAGAAAAAGCTCACTATGACCACAGAAATATCTGGTTTTGGGGCTGCGGGGGTAGTTCAGTGGTAGAATTCTCACCTGCTATTCAGGAGACCCGGGTTCGGTTCCCAGCCCATGCACTTCCCAAACAAACAAACAAGCAAACAAACGAAAAACCAAACCAAACAAAAAAATTCAACAACTGGTGCTGCAATAAGGGGATACTCACATGGAAAAAGAATGAAACATGACCCCCGCCATACAGCATACAAATTAAAAAATAAAAGAAATACATAGTCTTTCCTAACACATGATTCCATAAGAAATTTCTCACAAGATCTATAAGCTTTTATTATTAAACAATGATTCTACATATCTTTGAATAATAAAGAATGCAAAGAAAAAATAAGAAATTTTAGCTAAATCAAAATTGGTTAACTTGTGCATTGGGAAATGAAAGAAATAGTAGACATAGCTGACATGGCTTGAGAGAGCTGTGTATTTGTTTACCAATTTATATCTCAGTAGCAAATAACTAGGGATTTATGAATCCTCATGTGTGTGCTTTGGAAATATCATGCAATCATCTGATAAAGTTGCATCATTTTTTTTTTTTGGTTCATATGAAAATAGTTGAAGTGATGTTCACTTGATAATTCTGTTTGTTGGACTTAGTGATACATACTCGTAGCATATTTAAGATGTTCTATACATCATTAAGTACCTTCATTTAATGGGACACAGGGGAAATAATAGTTTTTGTTCAAAAGTTTTGTTTAGCATGCTTATCACCGACCTGGATTAAGACATAAAAAGAACACCAATTGAAACTGTAACAGACATGAAGCTGGCAGACATTAATTCAAATGATGGATGACAGAATCTGGGTTTCGTTTCATATCAGGTTCTTTAAATGACCATATCATAGTTTGTCTGAATCATTTTAAAATCCAGCCAAAGGTGCATCTGTCTGTCTACAGGATTTTCCCAGTCCTTTTTCTGTTCTCAGCCTCTGCCCACTGCCCCCATTCCCTGACCCCTTGATTCTACTTGCCCCACGCCTCCCATACCAGGATTTGCTGCAGATCCTTTTGTTTAGTGACCTACTTGGCCCCACTTCTCCAGCTAGGCTGTAGGTGCTGTTTCCTGGATATTATCTGTTGTTCGGCCCTTGGCTTCAAGCCCTGATTCTCTGTGGAAGGGGTGCTCCTGCCTTCCCCTGCTCCCATGGCCCTGACCCAGTTTAGCCCAGCTTGCCATGTATCCTTATGGTATGTGAGTGCGTGGGAGAACGTGATCAGTTTTTATTTCCTTTCTTCGTTGCCTGGTGTCAGTTAGGCAACCTAAACGCTCAGTGTTGTTTAATAAAATTAAAAAGGTCAAAGTTTTGTTCATTCATTCATTCCCCATTGTGTGCCAGGCATCGAGGACACAGGGGTAGACAAGACAGACACGCTGTCTGTCTTCACAGAGTTGAGTCAACAGTAAGGGAGAAAGTACTTTCCAGGCAGTTTTTTTTTTTTGCACGTGCTTTGGTTATTATTTAGTTACACAGCCACCTTGATCGGGCTTTTAGGCAAGAGGCTTTGACAAAGAACAGCAAATCTTATCGGCGAC
Organism: Myrmecophaga tridactyla; assembly: GCA_004026745.1. Taxonomy (NCBI): domain Eukaryota; kingdom Metazoa; phylum Chordata; class Mammalia; order Pilosa; family Myrmecophagidae; genus Myrmecophaga; species Myrmecophaga tridactyla. The sequence continues at coordinate 30,997 of PVIY010012255.1, read as the reverse complement.
TACTAGTCAGTCCAACGCAGTGGTTCTCAAGCTGGGGTGATTTTGCTCCCTAGAGGTTTTGTCTCTCAGTGTTGTCTGGAGATGTTTTTGGATGTCACAACTGGGAAGTCCTACATAGTGGTCAGAAGCCGGGGATGCTGCTGAGCATCCTCCAATGTACAGGGCAGCGACCCCCAACAAAGAATTATTCAATTCAAAATGTCCACAGCACTGAGGCTGGGAATTCCGGGCTAGTGTGTATTTGAAACAGAATGTTTCTGAGATAGCAAATATCAGCATAGCTTTCTTTAGCTTGGTATTTGTTGCTAATAGTAGCTAACACTTTTTGAAGGCTTATTATGAACCAGGCATTATAGTAAGTACTTAACATGAATTATCTCATTTAATCATAAAACAACTCCTTAGGGTGGGTATTATTATTAGCTCTATTTTATAGATGGAGAAACAGGTTTAGCTGGGTTTAAAAAACTTGTCCAAGATCTCATCACTAGTAAGCGGCAGAACTGGGAGTTGAGCCCAGGAGGTCTGACTCCTTACTCTTTACCACCACAAACAGTTGGCATCTCTAACTCCCATGCCAGGCCCTCCCTTCATGTTAGCTCATTAGACGTTACTTTATTGGCAGACTGAACTAGTTCAGCCCTCTTGTTTGTATGCTGCTGTTGGAAGCCTGAAGGGTGAGAGAAGGTGACATAACCCTGTGTAATTCAACCCAGATTTGGGGAAAGAGAATTTTATATTTTAAAACATCAACATATAGTTTGTGATCAGTAGTCCCACCACATGGTTACATGGCTGGCGTGTTAATTTGACCCAATTAAACAGAATCAGCAAACGGTTAGTTATCTAATTCGGTGGTGGTTGTGTTAACACAGAGTAAGCCACAATATTAGATGCAGCAAAATCCAGCTGAGAGGCTCTGATGCGGTCAGCTTTCATTATTTCACACTGGGCTTCTGCTTTACTAAGAGCTTCTGGGAAGGTTTTGATAAACATTTTTAAGACCCACACTGCACTTCCCTGCAAAGTTTGGTGTTTTCTGAATACAAAACGCAGTCTGCTGTCATCCATACCTTTACTTGCATTACAATGTCAGAACATGCCCAGACTGTAATTTGATCTAGTTCCCTAACCTTACAATCTAACTGATGGAAGGTAATGGAACACCATGTCTCCCCATGTGATCAGGCAGAATTCTTCTGTCTTCTCGCCTGAGTACAACAGGCTTGTGCCACCCAGAAGAATGAAAAGGTAACTCAGAATATGTGGGGTCCTTACAGTCCAGGAGGATATCCTTATGAAGGAGAAGAAGTATGGGCCCCACAGATCGCAGGTTAGTGTGAAGTTAGTGTTGTCTTGGTCCCAGTAAGTTTCTGAAATGACTTTCTGGGAGCAATATGTATGCGTGTACCCATAGTTTTGGCTGTTTCATTGTTGGGTCCTTGAGATAGGCGGGGGTATGGGCATCTTAATATGCTAAAGCATTTTTAGAAAGAGTAACTTTCCTGGAATTCACATCTGTTTGGCTGGCAGAGAGGGAAAACCTAGTCGTACTCAGGACCAGTAACAGCTTCTAGGGAGTTAGTTGTCAAGGATGCTGACTTTCTTTTTTATATGATTTCTGTACTTGAAACTGTTATAATCCAAAGGGAAGGGTGGCAGGCAATGATGTTTTTGCGGGTAAGCACCCTTTCCCTCCTGTTATCAAGACTGGTGTATCACCATTCTCCCATATAATTCAACAAGTCTCACAGACAATGTTTCATTAACTCCTTCTCTGAATTCCTGGGATGGGGGGCTGCTGTCTGGTGTTCCTCCCCTCTTGTCTTTAAAAGCCACAGAAAGGTTATATATCTTAAATATTCACAACAGGTCAATAGTTTATAGTTCAGTAGTGTAACTTTACATTTTGGAATCTTCAGAAAAGCTTATAGTGCGTCTACTGTTATTCAACCCGCTCCTAGAAATGTCTATTGATGTTGTAAACCCTGCCTGGCTCTAGAAATATTTCTGGTCCCAACTAAGTGATAATACGGTGGTAATAGCAGGTACTATCTACTGACTACAATGTGCCAGGCGTGTACTGACTGCTTAAATATGCTCTCTTCACTTATCCACATAACCCTTTCACTTATTCATATTTTACAGAGGAGAAAAGAGAAATTATATTAAGTGATGCAGGATGGTTTTAGTCACACAGCTGGTAGGAAAGCAGCTAACCTGGGATTTGAACACAGGCTGGCTGATACCAAGGTTCATGTGATTAATCACTCTCCTGCATTGGGAGCTCTGCTCTTGGGCTCAGGATTTAGCTGAAGGATTGAAGAACCTAAAGACAATAGAATAAGAAGTGAATAGAGGACAATAATGGAATAGAGTCAGGATAAAGGAGTGGAACTTTCTTTCAGGAAACTCTTTAAGTATCAGTTGTTTCTAATTTTTCCCAGCCAAGTTCTGCTTCTGTATTTCATGCCAGTTCTAAAAGTGGCAAATCGTTCTAGAAAAACTGATGCCACTTTCTAATAGTTAATAAAATATTTTATAAGTTTTATTTTTTAAGGGCAAGCATCTAAAGAACTTTCCTAGTGTTAAAGATCTAAGACTAATGTGAAGTGGAATTTCCTACCATGCCCTTTGTATAGAATAATAATCATTTGTTTAGAGATGCAATATACTGAATTATAATTTCTATCCAAAATTCTGAATGTCTTTGGAAGGACATTTCACAATACTTAAGCTTTGCAGTCTTTGTGCAGATCATAAATCTCTGGGAAAAATAGGAAATATAGATTCATTCTGAATGTTTGTAACTGACTTGTACCTGCTTTTTGATTCAGGTGTTATACCTTCAGGGTTTTCACCTGATTCATAAAAAAAAAAAAAAAAATTGTAGAGTTGGCAGCTAGCTGATACTTCACTGTAAGGTATAATAATAGTAATGTTTATTGAACACTCACCTGTAGGCTCTGTGCTAAGGTTAAGTACTTTACATCGCATTATATAATTTAATTCTCACAACCCTAAACATAGGTCCTAGTGTTATCCCCATTTTACAGATGATAAAACTGAGATTTAGACGGGTTGTAAACAAGCTCAATTTGCAGTTAGTGAAAGATCCTAGACTGAGTCATGGGTCTGACTTCCTGTTAATATTTTAAATTTTGCATCAATAGTGTTGGGGCTTCAGATTAATAAGGGTTAAATGTATGGGAGCATCTTATTTTATTCCTTGCTAAAAATCAGTGCTCTTCTTTCAGCCCCAACATAGGCTTAAAGCTTTAAAAAATGCTATTAGCTTTTATTTACTATTTTTTCTTTGACTAAGGAATGGGGAGGTACAGGTTTATGGTGTAGCACTCCGAATGCCTCAGCCTGCCTCAGCCTGGTGTTAGAAGCTCTCTATGATCTTGTTAGTTTTATATCCTAGAAATGCCTTTCATTTACTCTTTGCTCCAGTCACACTGGATTATTTCTTGGACCTCAGGCATGCCTTATCCTTTTATGTAAAAGATTTGTTAAGGATTGAATACATGCAAGACACTATAAATTTGGGGAAATTTAAAAAATAGATGTTCCACCATCTCGTGGTGTTGGCGATCATGGACCCAGATGCTTTTATTATAGATCTTAAGCACCCGTAAAGCAAAGTACAGATAAAATGTTGTAGGAACACAGAAGAGGGAATGACTAAGTGTGACCCATAGCATTTGAGCTAGGTTTTGACTGAGATGATTTTGACAGGGAGAGGTGGTGAAAAGGGCATTCTAAGCATTGCTATGCTGCGGTGTTGTGGAAGGTATTGACCTATAAAGGACAAGATATGGCCAGGAAAGAGATATCTATATAGTATGGGCAGGAAAAATGGTAAGACCCAGAATGGCCAAAGATCAGCACGGAAGGTGGTCAGGAATGGATGGCTAAGGGCCTCAAGTTTCCTGATAAGGAATGTGGATTTTGTTCTAAATGTGATAGATACCTTAAAATCCAAAGAGTTTACCAAAGCCTACCAAGTCCTCTAAGATCTGCCTTACCCACCATCCCTACATCTCTGACCTCATTTCCTACTACTTTCCCCTCATTCACTCTGCTTCTACCATCTCGATTCCTCTAGTATACTCCAAGCATGCTCCCATTTCAGAATGCAGCACTGATGTTTCTTCTAACTGAAAAAAATCTTCCCCCAAATATCTGCACAGCCCACTCCTTGATATCTTTCAGGTGTTGTCAAAAATACTTTATCAGAGAGATTCTCCTGACTACCCTATGTAAAATAGCATCTCATTACTCTTTATCCTTGTACCCTATTTTATTTTATTTTTTTGCCCTTATCACCTCCTGATATAGTTACTTATTTATTTGTTTGTTTATTTATTTACTGTTCCTCTATCCCTCTTCTTTCCTCCCACTGCTGGATGTTGGGGAGGCAGCCAATACAAGACAACTCTTTCAGTCCTGGAATTGCCCTCTATTCACAAGATTGGTTATGATGGACTACAGCTGTGTGAACTGATTTTTAATCTAAGTTGGACAATTTCTCTCTCCATTTTTTTCAAATATCCACCACTCTCCACAAAACCTCTAGTTAGTTCCACTCCTTCTTTCTTAGCAGGTGATCGCAACTTCCAAATCATAGAGAAGTGAAGTAATTAGATAAGTATACCATTCCTACCACTTTACCACCTTCCTATCCAACTCACAAACTCATCTACATTTGCACCCAATCTTATTTATTCCCTTCTAATCTTAGAGTAGGGAATGGGAATCTATAGTTTATGGGTCCGCCACTTGTTTATGTAAATAAAAACTTATTGGAACACAGCTATGCCAATTTGTTTATGTATTGTCTTTGACTGCTTTGGCAATAGAGACTGTATGGCCTATGTGATGGTTAAACTCACGTGTCAACTTGGCTAGGTTATGGTGTCCAGTTGTTTGGTCAGGAAAGCACTGCTTGATTATTACTGTGAGGGTATTTTGTGGATTTAAATCACTAGTCAGTTAATTGCATCTCTGACTGATTATTACATCTACAATCAACAAAGGAGCTTGTCTCCAGCAATGATAACAACCTCATCTGATCTGAAGGCCTTAAAGTCAGAAAAAGAAGAATTCCTATCTCTACTTCAACCAGCTATTTCCTCTTGGGGAATTTATCAAAAATTTCATTGGTGTTTTGATCTTGCAGCCTGCGCTATGGAATTCTAACTTGCCAATTCTGAATGGATCCAAATGGTTGCATAAACCAATTCTTATAATAAATCTCATAATATTTACATTAGATCTATATTTTTATCTACCTACTAACTTCTCTGTTAGTTCTGTTTCTCTGGAGAACCCTGAGTAATATGGCCTATAAATCTACAAATATTTACTATTTGGCCCTTTAAGATAAAGTTCGTTGATTTTCATCTACAAAAACGGGGTGATCCTCCACCTGACCAAGGCTAATCTTTCTTGTTCTTGATCTTGTCCTCTTCTGCTTCATCAGGTCATTTAGTCTTTCCCTCTTTGATGCCCTCAGCCTTTCCAACTCTACTGGTCCCTTTGCATCACTCTACCAGTGTGCTCAAAGATATCAGCCTTAACAAAACCAAAACAAAACAACATTCCCTTAATCTTTCAGCCTTTCACCACCCTGCCTTAGCTCTTATCTTCCAAGCTTCTTGAAAACTTGTTTTCATAATTTCTCTTATATCTCTCACCGTGCAGACACTTCTCGAACCACTTCAGTCTTGCTTCTATCATTACCAACCACAACGATTGTTAGTTCGTCAGGTAGTTAATCAGTTGTTAGTTGATTAAGTTAAAAATGTGTTGGAGAACCGCTAGGTGTCTGGTTCTGTTCTACTCTGAAGATAGAACAGTGAGTAGTGAGCAAAATGCACAGAAATTTTTACCATTATGGAACTTATGATCTAGCGATTATGCATTAGACGATGAACAAAATTAAGAAATAAAATATCCAGTATGTTTGAAATTGATAAGTACTATGGAAAAAGTAATCAGAGAACTCAGAGAGGGAATACTGGTGGGGGAAGTGTGGGGTTCAGACTTTTAAATGATGGTCAGGGAAGGCTTCGCTGAGAAGATGACATTTGAACAAAGACCTAAAGAGGTGAGGGAGTGAGCCATAGAAATATTAAGAGGAAGAATTCTTGGCAGGGGGAACTGTAAGGGCAAGGACCCTGAGGTTGGAGTGTATCTGTCATGTTCAACAAACCACAAGGATGAACATGGCAGGAGTAAAGAGCATAAGGGGCAGAGTGATAAGAGATGGAGTTGAGGGTATGATGAAGGGTGTCTTAATTTCCTAGATGCTAGAACAAATGCCATACAATGGTTTGTCCTAACAGTTTATTGGCTTATGTTTTCAGAGGTTAGAAGGCTTGCTTCTTCCTGAGGTTGGTATGTCCTGGTTGGCTCACAGTCTTTAGTGTTCTTTGGTTTTTCTTTCAAATGTCAGTGCACATGGTGGTATTGTCTTCTTTCTTTTCCAAGTTCTATTGACTTCCAGCTTCTGGCTGCTCCCTGTGGCTTCTTTCTCTGTGGTCTCCTTGATAAGCCCTCCAGGAACAGGATTAAGAACCATCTTGACACAGTTGGACACATCTTAATTAAAAATAATACCTTCTAAAGGTCTTATATATAATGGGTTCACACGTACAACAATGGATTATGGATGTTTTGTCTAGGGTACATAACTGGGGCACATATCTTAATCTACTGCAAAGGGAAATGATGTTTTATAGGCCAGTCTAAGGATTTTTGCTTTTTCTCTGAATCATTTGGGATACTATTTGAGGGTCTTGATCTAAGAAGGGATATGATCTGACTTAACATTTTAAAGGGATCCCTTTGGCTGCTGTGATAGTACTAGATCATAGGGGATAAGGGCAGAAGGATGGTAACAGGTTAGGAGATTGTTGCAATTACCCAGAGATGATGGCAGCTTGGATGTGATACTATAGTGGAAAACTGTTCAGTTCTGAATATATTTTGAAGGTAGAGATGCCAGGCTTTGCTACAGATTAGATGTGGTATATAAAAGAAGGAGGGAAGTCAAGGATGAATCCAAGGTTCTTGCTCTGAGCACTGGAAGGTGGAAATGCCACTAACTGAGATGAGGAAGATTGCACAAGGATTAAGCCTTGAGGTAAAGATCAGGACTTTGGTTTGGGTCATGCTGAGTTTCAGGTGCCTTTTAGGCATTCAGGTGGAAATGTCTAGTGTATAGTTGGATGTGTAACTTAAGATATATTGGAGGGGTCAGCGTTGGAGAAAAATAGTGGAAGTCAGCACACAGTTCATAGTTAAAGCCAGATGATAAGGAGAGATCATTATGGACGTGGCTGAGATAGATAAGATAAGATAGAAGAGAAGAGAAGAGGTATAGATTCTGAGCTCAGGGACACTCCAGCTTAAGAAGTCGAGGAGATGAGGAGGAACAGTCTACAAAAGTAGTAGCCAATGAGGCTGAAAGGAAACCAGGAAATATGGTATCATGGAGGCCAAGTGAGGAAAGTGGTTCTAATAGGTCAAGTAAGATGAGAACTGAGAATTGATCATTGACATTAGTATCATAATTAGTGACCTTGACAAGAACAGTTTTGGTGGAATGGTGGGTACAGAAGCCTGACTAAGTGATTTCAAGAGAGAATAAGAGGAGAATTGACTATTAAGAAAGAATGAAAGGTCCTATTAAGTAGACCTTATCTATAAGGTTCCTCTTATAATTCTTGCTTCTTTGGCATTAATGGAGTAAACTCCACTCTATTATAGTTCATTTGCTTTGCAGACTATTTACGGCATTTTTTTTTCTGTGTTATTTAGTAGGAAAGAAATGCAATCATTAAGTAGCTCATCGTGATTTTCTATAAATAGTAAAATAATATCAAACTATAATTCATTTGTACAAAGATATGATGATGGTGATGGTTGAGGTGGTGGTGGTGATACTCAGATTTAAGGAATTGAAAGGAATGTAGACTATCCTGTTAGTGACCTTGGTGTTAATTTTAGAGTTAGAACTATGGTGAACGACCTTGCTTCTTCTTAGCATCAGAGATTTTTCACAAGGTTAGATTTGAAGTGGTATTGTGAAACTGGCAGAATGTTGGACCTCATGTCCTCATCCCTTGGGATATAGGCTGTGAGGGTGAAAAGCGTCTACCCAAGAAGATTGCCAGATGGATACTGTCATAGAGAGCCAGATTTCACTTATGGTTGGTAGGTAGAAGACATAGGTGGCTTATTACAGTGGAAAGAGGGCTCTTTCCCAAAGTGTGTTTGTGTTCATGTGGATATATGTATGTGGAGGTGAAGTGAGACATCACTAATAGTCTTGCAGAAGATGGTAAACCAAAGGGGTTGACTTTAAAGAGATAACTGATGTATTCAGAGGTGAGAAGCTCTTTAAGGCAATGGGCCAATTTTAAAAAGCTTCTGAATCTTTAGTAAATGTAAAAAAAGAATTGAGTCAAATTTGCTGCACTAACTCAAATTTAGATTTCATAGCTTTCCAATCATTTATTAATGTGTGAAGGAATTTGTTTTTATGTTCCTATAACAAATTTTAGCAGTTATATTCTTATAATGTGAATAGCTCTCTTTCACAGGAGACATAAGCAGCTATGTTGTTAATTTGTATTTGGGGATGCTCTAAATAATCAGTAACTTGACAGGCATTTCTACAACATCTAAATAGTCTTCTAGGTCTTGAAGGAATGCAAAATTTTTTTGCATGCCCCTACCATAAGGAATTTTGAAGAATGTCTGTTTCCAGATATCATGAGACCAGGTATTTACTGATGAGACTTGGAAGAGATTTCACGTACATCATAATTAGACCTCTCTGGTGGATTATAAATATATATAGTGTTATGAACTTTGAACAGAAATCTGAATTTACTATAATCTAGGTACTTAACCCATTTGATTGTTCTTTATCTCTTGTTCCCATGGTTGTTTCTTAGAATATATCATGCTGAGACACACTGGTGTGCTGTAAATGTGTTTCAGGTGGGCAGAGACATTGGCTCCTTCAGTCCTTGGAGAAGACCCCAAATATGTCTTTTAGCCCAATATGCTATAATTTTTTTTTTCAGTTTTCAATGTGTTCCTCAGTGTGAAAAACTTTGGGGAGTATATATTCCTACTATACCTCCAAATCTCTAATTCCAGTATCCTACCCTTTGACCATCACCTCCTATCTCTCCAGATCACTTGTCTTACTGATGCTCTTCAGTCTTGTTGAAGGCTGCAGTGCAAAGGCCTTGCCTCTTCCTACTATCAGCCATGATCCCCCCAAGGATTCACTTCCTTCTTTAGCAGGCTGAGATTCTGCAGTCTTCAGTGGGATTATTAATAGGCAAAAACACTTCACCTTTTTCTTCCATCTTATTTTGTCTGATGAGGCCTGAATCCTGGATAAACATCTACTCCTTTTCTGATTTCAACCAGCCAAATATTGAGAAAAGCCAGATCGAATAATGCCACTTTTAATTTATGGCAGGATCTTGCTTTATTATCTTTTTTTTTAAAAAAAATTTTTATTGAGAAATGTTTACGCACATACAGTCCATCCATAGTATACAATCAATGGCTCACAATATCATCACATAGTTGTGGATTTATCACCATGATCATTTTTAGAATATTTGCATTGTTACAGAAAAAGAAATAAAAAGAAAAAAGAAAAACTCATACTTTCCATACCCCTTACCTCCTCCCTCTCATTGATCACAAGTATTTCAATCTACCCAATTTTTTACCCTTTATCTCCTCCCTATAAATTATTTATCTTTTTATCCTTATTTTTTTACTCATCTGTCCATACCCTGGATAAAAGGAGCATCAGACACAAGGTTTTCATAATTATGCAGTCACATTGTAAAAGCTATATAGTTATACAATCGTCTTCAAGAATCAAGTCTACTGGAACACAGTTCAACACTTTCAGGTACTTCCCTCTAACCACTCCAATACACTATAAACTAAAAAGGGATATGTATATAATTCATAAGAATAACTTCCAGGACAACCTCCTGACTCTGTTTGAAATCTCTCAGTATGGCAGCATCTTAAGTAGGCATGCAACACTACCTAAAGATCCTGATGTGTTCCCTTTTCTGCTCCTCAAAATGACCCTTTCACATTTTCTCTTGTATCTTCAAGCCTCCTCCCCACTCCACTTTCTGCAGATGAACTGTTCCAACTTCTTTAAAAAAATTGCTCATCAGATAGGAACATTCTTATGTTACCATCCTACAAAGCACCCATCTACCATTCCTCCTCCCATAATCCCTTCCACTATTATGGATAAAATGTTATCAGATATCAACCCCTTCACTTGAGTTCTGGATCCCTTCCTGTCTTGCTTTCTATAGAATTTTTGTTCTTGTAATGATTTCATCTCTTTCTTTCAATCTGCTTCATCTGTGTCTTCCTTTTTACCAGATTACTCCTACCACCCCCTGCTTTTATTTTTTCTTGGAGAAGTTATGGGTTTACAGAACAAACACGCATAAAGCACAGAATTCTCATACACCTCCTATTGTTAACACCTTGCATTGATGTAGTACATTTGTTACAATTGATGAAAGCACATTTTAATAATTTTATTAGCTATAGTTCATGGTTTAATTTAGAGTTCACTGTGTTGTACAGTTCCCTGGGTTTTTAATTTTTTTAATTATATCAATTTTAAATGCCTACCTGATTAGTCTTTTTTCCACTGAATATGTTTCATTTTGGTGCCTCACTGGTCTTTGAATAAAGTCCAAATTTCTAACCCAAGTAACCAAGACCTTCACCCTCTCCATCCTACTTCATACTCCATGCTGGAGCTAAATGGAACTACTTCAAATCCTTGGATTAACCTTTCTGTTCTCTCCCAGCCTAGCACATACTATTCAATCAGTTTGGGACTCTTGTCTTCCTTCTCCCCATTTCCCCCACTGCCTTGCTCCCTTCATCTAGATTTCCTCCACTGGCTAACTCCTATTCATCCTTCAAGTCTAGTATTCTTCAGAAAATACTTTCTGACACTTCAGCACTGGCGCTCTTCACAAAAGCTCCTTAACTCTGTATTTATTGCAACCTGTCATGTATCTGCTATATGGAGCCTTATCTATTTCCCTTTATAGACTGCAAATACTATAAAGACAGGAACTCAGCCTTGCTCTCCATTGTAATCCTTGCACCTAGCACAGTCCCAGGCAAATAGCAGACAGTGAGTATTTGCTCAGAGAATGAATGAATATAAAGAAAAAATATATTTTATATTAAGGGCAATAAAACATAGCTCTGGAGGGAAATATTTTAGAATAAGTAGAAAGTATTTTTATTTTTTGTGTTAGATTATTCATCTCACTCTTATATTAAAAATTCAAACTATAATTTAGATAGAATTCAAAGAATAACATCGACTCTTCCTCCAGGAGGACTTGGTATATAGAAGATACAAAGAGGTTTTTTCCCTAATGGTACTCAATATTATTACAGGTGTTATTAATAACAAGAACAACAAACATCAGAAATCTGTCCAAAAAATAATATTTTGTGATTGGAAAAATGAAAACCAAACGTATCCTGTTAGTTTATTTAAAATACTATTTTCTCCTGGAGTATTTCTCCATATGCAATGGCCGCACAAGGAAACATGGTGTTCCAAAAGGGCATCAAGGGTCACCGTGGGAACTTCAGAGAACAATAACATCTGCGCCCCAGCCTTCTGGAACAGAATGATTGAAAGAATGTGAGCCAGAGAAGGGGAATTTAGGAATCCATTAATGTTTTAGTGGGATTGTGGGCCCCAGTCATAGCCTGGAGATAGGTACCATGGTCACAGGATTTCAGAAATGAAAGATGGAAGTTAACTTGTACCCTGTGGTGTTGTCTTCAATTGACAGAAGGAACTTCTCCGTGAGTGTATATTTTGCTTATGTGGTTGACTAGAAAAAAATCAAATAACAATACGTAGATACAAGCAGATGTAATCATTTGAGGCTTGTGAAAATCAGATTTTGGAAATAATACAATATTTCTTAATTTAGGCTTTAACAAAAACAAATGTTTGTGTATTATAGAATTACATATGACAATTTTATTTAATTCTACTATTATTCTTATGAATTAGAAATTACTATAATCCCTATTTAACATGATGAGGAAACTAAGTCCAAGATAATATATATAGTTAGCGGTAGAGGGATGCCTGAAAACCAGCCTTTTGAGTTTATATTCCAGTACTTTTTCCCACTGCTCCAAGTAACAGTCATCTCTCAACATGTTTTTACTCATTTTGTTATTTGTTCTCCAAATATTTGTTGAGCACCTGTTTGTGCCAGTTTCCTTATCTACAAAGTAAGAACAATACTGTCTACCTCCTAGGCAACTAATATGAGCACTGAGGTATAAATTGCTGGGCTTGGTTTTGTATTAATATTAATATAGTATAATATATTAATAATATTAGCTATTATTACTTTCCTGACAGAAATATGTACAGAGCATAGTAGGGACATACATTAAATGTACATGTGGAAGTGAATATTCAAATCTTGATATTAAAATGCATAGCTCACTATCGATTTTCTCAGCAGTGTAATAGTGGTGGACGCTGGTGATAGGTGAGGTTGTGGGAGTGGTTAAATGAGTGGTATGGAGAATGCTATTTTATATAGTTTTGGGGAAAAAAGTCAACTTTTTTTTTTCTCTTGTAAGAGTGGAAATGATGAATATATGTAGATGAATAAAATCTATACAAATTTAAAAATGCATTGGCTTGTTAGCCTATTTGAAAGATAGAGCAAACTGGTTAATAAATTGACCACTTATAGATATATTGACCTAGCCATGAGACTTTCTTTTACTTCTAAAACTGCACTAGTCAAGGATGACCAATTTCTTTAAATTTATTTGGAAATGCTAATTAGATTGTTTTATTTAAAGTTTACCAAACCACTTTTTTTTTTTTGCATAGGCAGGCACTGGGCATTGAACCCAGGTCTCCGGTATGGCAGGTGAGAACTCTGCCTGCTGAGCCACCATGGCCCACCTGAAAGACTATGTTCTTTTTCTTTTATGGGCAGGCACCAGGAACCCAACCCGGGTCTCCTGCATAGCAGTCCAGTACTCTGCCTGCTGAGCCACTGTGGCCCACCTGAAAGAGGATTTTTTTTTTTTTTGACATGGGCAGGCTCCAGAAATTGAACCCAGAGTCTCCAACATGGCAGACGAGAACTCTTGTCACTGAGCCACCGCTGACTGCCCTAAACCATTATTTCTTAAACTATGTTCTATAGAATGCTGGTATACTATCAATAAATCACAGGTCTAGGAAAACACAAATTTTTATAGAAAAGCCACAGGATAACAATTGCAATGGTAGATAATGTAACATCTTTTACTATTCCATTTTGACCTTATTTCAATTTTTTTCTGAAGAAAATAGTTATTGATATTATGCATGTATATTATTTTTGCTTGCTATTTTATTTTCTCAAAGTTTAAGAATAAAAGTTAAGCTAATTTACAAGAAAGTTGAGAAAAGAGTCTATTAATATTAGAGCAAACAGTTATGTAACTTTGGAAAATCAGTAATTCACTATGGCCTCTAGTTCTTCTCTTCTCCTGGTTCTTACTGTCTTTGATTCTGGTTTGGAATTCTTAAATAGGCATTGGTGATTAGTCTAATAGAAAATATGGCAAGGTTAAGCCAAGATCTTAGCATCTATAGGCAATATATTATATGAAGACACTGTTTACATATTTTGTTTTTGGTTCTATGCTAGTAACATTTAAAATATATATTTATATAAAAATATATACATTAATAAAAACAGCTTCAGGTTATTTTTGACATCAGACATGGAATTATCAAAATTTTTTACAATTCAACTTCCTTTCTTTTTTTTTTTAAATATTTTTATTGACCAAACAAAACAACATACAAACACAAACATTCTTAACATATGAACATTCCATACTTGGTGTATAAGCACTGGTTCACAATGTTATCACATAGTTGTATATTCATCATCATGATCACGTCTTAGAATATTTGCATCACTCCAGAAAAAGAAAGAAAAAGAAGAGAAGAAAAACAAAAAAAAGAAAAAAACTCATACATACCATATCCCTTACCTCTCTCTCATTGACCAAATATATTGGGTAGTATTTTCATCTACCCAATATATTTTAACCTTTGTCCCCCTATTTTTTTCTATACCCCGTACCACTCCCTTTTGTTGATCACTAGCATTTCAATCTACTCAATTTATTTTAATGTTTGTTCCTCCTATTATTAATTTATTTTTAATCCATACTTTTTACTCATCTGTCCATACCGTAGATAAAAGGAGCATCAGACACAAGGTTTTCACAATCACACAGTCACGTTGCAAAAGCTATATCATTATACATTCATCTTCAAGAAACATGGCTCCTGGAACACAACTCTACAGTTTCAGACACTTCCCTTTAGCTTCTCTAATACATCTGAAACTAAAAAGGGGATGTCTATATAATGTGTAAGAATAACCTCCAGGATAACCTCCTGACTCTGAAATCTCTCAGCCACTGACACTTTATTTTGTCTCATTTCTCTCTTCCCCCTTCTGGTCGAGAAGGTTTTCTCAATCCCTTGATGAGTTCCAGCTCATTCTAGAATTTCTGTCCCACGTTGCCAGGGAGGTTTACACCCCTGGGAGTCATGACCCACACAGAGAGGGGCAGGGCAGTGAGTTTGCTTGCCTTCAAATTACTTCCAATTTCAAATTACTCAGAAGTCCAATTTTCTACTGCTTCTTATTTTGTAATCTGAAATTTAATTTGGAGGAAAAACTCAAGGTATTTATTCTACATTTTCTTTCACTTGCCTAGATAACTTATCACCACTACTGTATAAGCAACTAAATGAGGGCTATTCTAATGAGAAATGTTGATAATTTTATAAGACTAGCATATGTAAATTTCACAGCTGTCAGGATTTTGACTATCCTGAGCTCATTATTCCTTGATCTCTTCAAACAAGAAAGAATATTACCCTTTCTTCTTGGAGCCAAAGGAAAAAATTTAGATTTTTTTAAATGTTTTTCACTGATTTTGCTCACATATGGATCTTTCATGAATGCTTTTTTCTAATCTCAGAAATGGTCACACTGGGTCACCACTGGCCCGCATTCAGTCCTGGGATACGATTTATGGGTAATATAAATAAATTGGGGGAGAGAGTGAGTGGACAGGGAGGGGGCTTTAAGTCATGTAAGTTAAGAAAAGGTTGAAGAAAAGGGGAATTTTATCTGAGGATGATTAAAGGGAAGAGATGGTACAAGGTATCTTTGAAGAGTTTTCATGTGCAAGAAAGACTAGGGGTGTTCAGCATGGTTTCAAGGGCAGAATTAGAACCAAAGGGTGACCACATATTTGGGGGCTGAGAGGGACAGCAAGTTTCCTAGCACTAAAGGGACAGAAGAACAGGCTACAGGACTGCCTCACAGGCAGAATGTAAGCAATTCTTGAAGAGCTAGATTAAACATTTTCAACCTGAAGATAGTTCTATACTTGACTGTTAAGTTTGTATACATCACTTTCCTTTCCTGCAGTTGAGTTACAGCTTAATTCTCTTTGTATTTGCTTTATGTGTGAAACATTTTACTGCTTAAAATGTAATTCATTTCCTTACATTTATATTAAATTGGGTGATTAAAAATAGTTTCTTCCATTATATTCCTCCATAGACTGTAAAAAGATGCCTTTATTATGAAACTATAACCAACAGAAACTTTGACCTCATGTTAATTGAGAGAATAGTGTTTTATGATCTCATTAGAACCTTGCTATGTATGTTTGCTGGGTGGTTACTCTCTTCACAATTTTTCTTGAAGAATTTTCTATACCATTTAGATTATGCAGATTTTAAACTTAAAGAAATCTGTTTAGATTGATAACCCCTTGTTTTCCTTTCATGCAAAAATTATTACTTGTAGACACTTAATACTTACAAAATTTAACTCTAGCATTCATATTATAATGCTCCAATAAATATTCCTTATTTGGTAAGGAAAAATAAATTTTTCAGCTTGAGTTCTTGATTTTAAGGACTAATTTTGAGGTCATAATTCACTCGAATAAAATTTCTAAGTAGTGGAATTACTTGAAAGTTTTGTAAATTCATTTTAGAAAATAACAAGAGGGTAATCAAAGTGTAGATATTTGGGTTCTTTTCATTGGTCTATTTTTATTTGTGAAATTAAAAATTTTTGCTTTGAATGAGAACTGATTTCTTTTTTTAACACAATTTTTCTAATAGAACAGTCCATTGAAATGCTGTTAGGAAATATGTTAAGCGAGCTTAGATTCTACAAGAATTTTAAATCAGCAAATTTGGAAATAGATTGCCATTCTGGATTAATTTAGCCTTAAAACAAAGTGAATAAATTTACTGAAAGATCCCTGCTTTTCACATATAAAATCGCAATTAGAACTTCCTTTAAATAAAAGTTTTTGGATGAACAAACTAAGATTTTGGGGAATAAACATTAGGCAAAATTCAACTAATAGTGTGAGTGCAGACAACATGACTGGGAGATGTTTCATTGTTTAGAACTCTATGGGCACTGCTGGTAACCTGTTAAATATGGAATGCGTCTCAGGTTAGCTGCGGAACACTCATTAAAATGAATCTTTGCAGGACTCTTTGAGTTTTTCCCCCTGGTGAAAATTAGTGGATTGTAGGATAGGATCGTAATAGCTTCTTCCAACTTGAAGTTTATATGGTTCTGGGTTTAAAAGGTCATAGAGATTTTGATGTTAGGGTAGGTTCTGTTTTAACTCTCTTAAAAAGGTATGTTTGGTTAGCACTGTTGAGATTTACCGAATAAGTAAATCTGAAATATCAAAGTAATAGTTGTTTATCGCTTAGCTTTTTGGAGAGCCAAAGAGACAGTAGCAAACGCATTGAGCTCTACTCCCTGCCTCAGAACCCTTCCCCGAAGACAGTCCAGGGGCGCTCCCCTGGCGCGCCCCCTGGCTTCCTAAAGGTAAACAAGCGACGCGGAACCTAAGGCTGCCGCACACCCCTTTCCTTTTCTGGAGACGCCCCTCGGCGCGCACGCTTTTCTGTTGGTGGGTCGGGAGCGCCATTTTCGCAGGCTAGGGACTGCCCACTAATGAGACACTTCCACAGGACATGTAGCGTTGAAGTTGCTCACACAGTACGAAGACCTCGCAGGCGCAAGTCAAGAAGCTCTGTGAGAGGAACCGCTCGCTGCAGCGCTTCAGCGGAGTTTACGTGAAGAAGCGCTTTGTGTTCATTTCCCCCTTTGACGTGCGGTCCCCTCCCGTCGCCCCTGCCCGGCCGCGCTTCCCCGCCCCGCGCCCCGCCCGCGGCCAGAGCTGAGGAAAGCTTAGGCGTTTGTGATGACTTTGCGCCGACAGTGGCGGCCCGCATGAGAGCACCGGGGGAACCGGATGGGAACGTTTTTCCCCGTGAGAACAAAGCACAAGTTGTATCAGACTCTAGTATGTGTAGAGGAAACCAGTACGTGTACTTCTGAACTAGGAGGTAGCACTTCTCTCGTTTTTGTGAAGACAGAAACCCTGAGTGATGGGGTTGGTTAACAAGTTAGCTAGAAGCGAGGCAGGGTGTGGAGAAAATGTGAGGGCTTTAAGTGTGTGCATGCATTTAAAAGTTTAGAAGAACGGGGGTGGGCGGGGCAAGGGAGAAGGGGAATGAGGGTCTGAGAAGCAAAATCTAGGCTAGAAGACTTTGTGGGGGCAGAAAAGGAGGGGGCGCCGGCGCATCCTCGCCTCGCTGGCCTCAACAGCGCCCTCCTCGACGTCCCCTACCAATTCCCCCGTCCCCCACCAATTCCCGGATCCCCCACCAATCCCACCGTTTCATTCATAAGTTTCTGGCCTGGAGGCTCCGCCCGGCTCCCCTCGGCCGAGGGCCCAGTTTCCTGTACAGCAATTGGTGAACGGCAACAAAGCCTTAGCAACTGGCTCCTAGTGACCCGTGGGGCGCCTGGAAACTGGGGTGCGGGACCGGTGCGGAGAACGGAGCGGGGCTGTCCCTTTAAGGGATGGCCGTGGAGCCGTGAAAGTGGAGGGGGCTGGGGGAAGGCGGGGAGGAAGGTCTGGGGGTGGGCCTAGGGGAGGAGGAGGAAGAGGAGCTGCTGAAAGGAGGTGGCGAAGGTGCAGCCGGAGCAGCTGCTGCCAGCCCGCGGGCACAGGAGTCCTGCCCGCTGCCCCACGAATAGCCACGGGCGCGATCCGGGCCAGACGTCTCCTCCTCCATGATTACTTGGGGAGCCGGGGGAAGACTTTGCCCGGCTGTGAGAGCTGGTCTGCGTTTCCCAGGCGCGGCGGCGGCGGCGGCAGCAGAGCAGCGGCAGCAACAGCTGCAGCCGGGTCCGGCTCGGAGCGGCCACAGCCCGGGGCTTGTGCGCACCGCGCGGAGCGGGCTCGGGCTCCCGGCGGAATGTCCCCGGGGCGCCCCGCGCGCTGACCCCCTGGCCGTCTCCGCCTTCGGCGCCTTCTGCCTCTCACGGGCCGTCTCGGCGTTGGGGACTGCGAGCACCCAGGCTCCAGGGCAGTGGGAAAGCCCCCGGGGGTGGGTGACCTCAGCTGGCCACGACCCAGCCCCCTATCCGTGCGTATCTCGCTTAAGATGGCAGCGGAGTCTGGGGAACTAATCGGGGCTTGCGAGTTCATGAAAGGTGAGGAGCAGCCGCCCCGCATCCTCCAGCCCTCCCTCGCTCCGACTCTACACTTCTCTTCCCTAAGTCCCAACCACTGCCCCCAGCTCCTTCCCGGCTTCCCCCCTGTGTCCGGCAAGCCTCTGTGCGCGCTGTGGTCTCCACTCCGTACTCTCCTCTCCCCGAGGACCCCCTGCTTCCGGCTTCTCTTTCTTGCGTCCCTCGTTCCTTTTGCAGCTCCCTCAGATGGCCTCCCCGCCCTGTGGTGTACAGTGCCGGCATCTGCCCCGGCTCCTGCAGGCAACAACTTGGGGATCCTGCCTGCCGCGGGAGTTTTCTTCCGCCGCCTTTTTCATACCCTTGATGGCCTCCGTTTTCCGGACACCCCCACCACACCCCCAGGTTTCCCCTCTCTTCCTCTTCTCGAAGTCTCCGGAGCTGCTGGGGAGAGGCTCGCCTCCCTCTCCCTCCTCCGCAGCTGCCGAGGTCTGGAGATTTCTGAACCAAACTTGCATCTCCAGTTCGGGGAGTACCCCCAGCTCATGTCTACTCCCACTGGCCTGAAACAAGGGAAATGTGGAAACTGTGCTCCCTGCCAGGCTCCTTCAACCAGTCCTACTCTTGCTTCTTAAACTGTTGTGCTCTTGGGTCTCAGTATTCTGGGAGAGATCAGGTTTTCACAAGAATTTCACGTGTTATTGGGATCTTTAAATTATGGGCAGCAGTTATTTTCATTGCAGTATTCTTTCATTTATTATCACCATCCCCACCTCCATCTTCCCTGTTTCTCATGTGTTTTCTCCCATCTTTTAAACTTGTCTTTCAGATCGGTTATATTTTGCTACTTTAAGGAATAGACCAAAAAGCACAGTAAATACCCACTATTTTTCCATCGATGAGGAGCTGGTCTATGAAAAGTAAGTTTCTGTGTTTTTTTTTTTTTCTCTCAACCATTTAGCTTGTTGGCTCTTTGGTGAGGCAACACCAGGTACTATTATGGTAGTTTTAGTCACTTTGCCCAATGGTGCAAATAACAGTACCAAATTTTTTTAGGCTCAGATGCTCAGGGAAAGTTAATATAGTTTGAACCTGTCACAGTTCGGTTCTTTGAGACTCCTCTCTATATTAGTTCTTCCTATCACAACAACAAACAGCACTAATAGACTCATTATCACCGCCCAGAGTAGGACAGACACACTCTTCACCAGATTAATTGCCCTGTGAATCAGCCACCTAGCATTTATGGAGCACCCACAGGGTACAGGGCAGTGTATGTTACAGGTGTTTAAGCTTTACAGTTCACAAAGCCTCTGTTGTATCTCAGGATATTTTTGTCTGTGCAGTTCATTTTCAGAAAATGGGACACTTCAGCTGTAGGGAGCTGTATCCAAGTCATATTTTATGAGTAAGATTCTGCTTGTTTGGCAAATTATTGAGTTATTTTATTT
This sequence comes from Myrmecophaga tridactyla, assembly GCA_004026745.1. Lineage (NCBI taxonomy): Eukaryota > Metazoa > Chordata > Mammalia > Pilosa > Myrmecophagidae > Myrmecophaga > Myrmecophaga tridactyla. The sequence continues at coordinate 10,848 of PVIY010012255.1, read as the reverse complement.
GGTTGCCCCATGTTTCTTGGTATTATTATATTTGCCTTTGAGGAAGTAGCATAGGAATGCGGATTGACTTTGCTTCTGTGGGATTAGGGTTTGAGAGTGTTACGAGTAGGGAACTGTTTCCTATGAAGGACCATTGATCTACAGGAAAAAGATATCTCATACTTTAAGCATAGTAAAAAAATTAGAAATGTCCCTTCAGTTAAAGCAACCAATAATAAGGAATAAGGCGGTGGCTGAGCTGACTTTGTTCTTTCATCGAAAGAGTTTGTGGTTCAAAGGAGTCTAATATATTCTGATTTAAACATTTAATTTTGCTTTCTTGTTGTCTTAACCAAATGTGCATTTAAGTGAACACAGTTAAATGAACCATAGTCACTCTAGTAAATTTTCTAGGGGTATTTTAAAAGGGAGATTGGCAGTTCTGCCTAAGAATTGTGGGTACCATCTTGCATTCAAAGAGTGAGAATATTCTCAACCTTCAAGAACCTATAATTTACTTTAGGGAAAATGGAATTTAGTACTTTGTCATAGGGGTTCTTCAAACTGATGTCTTCAGGACATTCGTCTTAGTGGTGCTGGGGGGGAGGGTTTTTCTTGTATTCTGAAGTAAATCTGAGAATGAAAGAGCGCTTTGCTGCTCCCTGAATGTCCAGAGTTCCTGAGGCAAAGAGGTCTCAGTGCCTGGTGTCACATTACAGCTCTTCTCCATAGAATGGAGTTACACACAGCCTGCTCCCTGACCCTGTGTACCTGGATGATGTCACTGCCAGCAGGGTTTATTGAGTGTCCACTTTATTGTTAGGAGTGTGCACTGTTGTGACTTTCTTTTTGTGAGGTTAAGGTTTGGGAACCTCCCATGCGTCTGAGGGAGGGAGTGTGCATATGCCATTATGTTCAATTCTGCAGTGACTAACATGCCAGAGGTTGTTAATATGCCATTGAATAAGCTTAAGTCATTGAACTCTTGAGTTGCTTCTCTTGGGATTTCTAGGTGGTAGAGCTAGCAGAAAATTAATTTATATAACTAAGGCAACACACAGTGTTGAATGGGTTTGTGATTCTAATCTAGGTGGTAGATCTAGCAGAGATTTAATTTATTCAACTAAGGCAACACGTAGTGTTGAATGGGTTTTTAATTCTAATGTTGATGTATCAGGAAAAAGATTTGTGATTTTAATATTAGTATTTTGGGAAAGGGCTCCAAGCCTGTAGGGGGTGTGGAAATTAGGGGTGTGGAAAAGATGACTGCTGTAAGAGAAACATAACTCCAATTCTAGGAGGAATTCAGAGGGTAGGAGCACATCTGGTTGAAAGGTTCAAAAAAGAATTGATTCATAGAGAAATTAAAAGGGGTTTGAAGAATGGACAGGGTTTTATCAGGTAGAGAAGTCAGAGGAGGTATCTAAAAAGAGAGAATAGCAAGGACCAGTGACTTAGAGGAAGGAGGCCATGGACACATGTTCAGGGACAGTAAGTTCTACAGTTTGCCTGGTGTGTGTCCAGGACACATGTGGGGGAGGTAGAATCGGAGGCTCAGAGGTCAGATGGAGGCAGAATGAATGCCAGGGTGGGAAATCTATAAAGTTTCCTCGGTAGGTCATAGGACTCCATTGAGGGTTTTGGGACGGTCCATGGATTTGCACTATAGAATTGAAAATAATGGCAAATGTTTATTGCTCAATAAGCATTTAATTTTTTGCCAGGATCTGTTTTTGGTGCTCTACAAATATAAATTCATTTGATTTTTACAGCTATTCTAGGAGGCGGGTAGTATTATCATTCCCATTTTATAGATGAGAGGCCCAGAGAGGTTTGATAACTTGCTGTGGTCACAGAAGTAAAAATTAGCAGAGCTGGAATTTGAAACTAAACCGTCTCTTTATGGAAAGCACATATATGCTCTCAGAAAATTAATATGATAGCATCACTGAAGATGGATTAGAGAGGAGATGGGAACCTACTTAGAAAAATTCTGGAGTATTCAAGGGGAAGAAACAAGTGTCTAGATTAGGATGGTGGCAAACATGGTGGAAAGAAGGGATCATAATCCAAGTGACTTGACTCTAGATCAGGTAGGTGGATAAGTGAGAAAATGGGAGCTAAGGAAAGAGAGGAGTCAGATAAGTCTTTAAGATAGCCTGGGCCACCTTGAGCATGCTGATGCCATTAAGTGAAACAAAAGCAGAGTGGAAGAATTGGCTTTGGTGGGAAGGACTCTTGTGGTCCAGGAGAGTATAAGTAAGTACCAGAAGTCACTCAGCTAGTAGAATGCCGAGTTGGATTTCATGTTGCAGGCAATCTGCTCAGGAGTCCATGATCTTAACGTAGAGGAAATTCCCAGATGTCCTGAGCTTGAGCCTGGTAGGGTTGGGTGTGGAGCACCTGTCCTGGTAGGCTTGGACCCTCTGATTTAGTTGATATGATGGCACTGGTAAGAGATATGCTGCCAGGCCCTATCTGAGAATGTACAGTGGTAATTCGAATTTTTTTCTTACAATTTCACTTTTTTTTGTGGGTGTAATTTTGCCTTTTTTCCTTTCTGTGAACTGCCAAAAAGAAAAAGAAAAAGTAAATTAAGTTAATAATTATATATTGGTAGGACAAATGAAAGCAAAAGAACTGCTGCTTTTATAAGCCTATGAAAACTGCTTGGTAAGTGGTCTCTCAGATTTCTGCACAAAATTCTTCTAAAAGTACAGAAAACTATTTAGCTTTTAAAGGATGATGAGTTTGTATTCTCTCCCTCCTTTTTCCTTTTCTCCATCCCAACCTTGCAGAAATAATGCAGTATTGCTCAGGGCCACTTTTTTTCATCCTCTGTTTTGAACATTTACATTTAAAGGTGGGTGCTTATGTAATTGTATACCTATGTATATAACCAACATTACTGTGTATTATCTATTATGAATATGTAGATGTATTTATGTATATCCACCTGTTAATTCTTAATTCCATGACCCACTAAAGGCAAATTTTAAACTTTCTAGATAGTGATTTGTTCAAATACTTGCTGTTTGACCTACTTTTAGGCATTCCAAGTGAGTAGTCAGTCTCTAATCATGATGAACTTTTTTTTTAATTAAAAAAATTTTTTTAAAATACCAAAAGACACCGAACAAATGCAAACATTCTTAACTTTTGATCATTCCGTTCTACATTTATAATCAGTCATTCACAATATCATCACATAGTTGCATATTCATCATCATGATCATTTCTTGGACCATTTGCATCTATTCAGAAAAAGAAATAAAAAGAAAACAGAATAAAATTCCATACATACCATACCCCTTACTCCTCCCTTTCATTGATCACTAGCATTTCAATCTAAATTTATTTTAACATTTGTTCCCCCTATTATTTATTTTTATTCCACGTTTTACTCGTCTTTTGATAAGGTAGATAAAAGGAGCATCAGACACAAGGTTTTCACAATCACACAGTCATTGTGAAAGCTATATTATTATACAATCATCTTCAAGAAACATGGCTACTGGAACACAGCTCTACATTTTCAGGCAGTTCCCTCTAGCCTCTCCATTACATCTTGACTAACAAGGTGATATCTATTTAGTGTGTAAGAATAACCTCCAGGATAACCTCTCAACTCTGTTTGGAATCTCTCAGCCATTGACACTTTTTTTTTTTTTAACATGGGCAGGCACCGGGAATCGAACCCAGGTCCTCTGGCATCGCAGGCAAACATTCCTGCCTGCTGAGCCACCGTGGCCCACCCTCAGCCATTGACACTTTATTTTGTCTCATTTCACTCTTCCCCCTTTTAGTTGAGAGGGTTTCTCAATCCTCTGATGCTGAGTCTCAACTCATTCTAGGGGTTTTCTCAATCCCTTGATGCTGAGTCTGAGCTCATTTAAGGATTTCTGTCCCACGTTTGTTGCTTCCTATGAAACGGAGCTCGAAGGATATTAAGGAATGATGAGAAAGAAAGAAAGAAAGAAAGAAAGACACAGATTGGTTCAGGGGGTCTGAAGCTTAACTTTAACAGACAACAGACAACTTTATTCTTAACTAGTTCCTGCTTATATACTGCAGGGTTTACGTGACTAAAAGCATGCATGCATTTTGTGGTGAAACAGAGTGCCTACTTTTCAGTATATTACTCCCTACATACAAGAGATAGCTAACAAGACCTTGGGGTTTAAGAAAAAACAAACATTCTCTCCCTCTCAGACTGTCCTCCAGTTAAGCAGATAACAGTCTCCACAGTTTACTGCCAACGCCACTCTGAAGCCAGTCACTCCTAGTAAATTCCGCAGGTTTTCTATTAACCCTTGGCTCCTACGCACGTTGCCAGGAAGGTCCACACCCCTGGGAGTCATGTCCCACGTAGACAGGGGAGGGTGGTGAGCTTGCTTGTTGTGTTGGCTGGAGAGAGGCCACATCTGAGCAACAAAAGAGGTTCTCTTGGGGGTGACTCTTAGGCCTAATTTTAAGTAGGCTTGACCTATCCTTTGTGGGGTTAAGTTTCATATGAACAAACCCCAAGATTGGGGGCTCAGCCTATAGCTTTGGCTGTCCCCACTGCTTGTGAGAATTCTAATCATGATAAACTCTTATTCAGTTCTTTCAATTTGCTTGAGTGAATACCCAGGATGTAACTGAAGTGCTAAATAGAGGGATCCATGTTGGCTGTTGTGGAGCCAATTGGGGCAGCTTCAGTGTTTTGCTTGAAATAAGTTCTTAAGACATCAGATGTTTCATTTGTAACTTCATAAACACATTCCAAAGCCAAAAGTAAATGACTTATACTCTGACCGAAGCTCAATACCTCTGAACCTTAAAAAAAAAAAGAGTAAAAAGTAAAGAAGACTGGACACATTTTCAGCATGACTTAAAAACCTGTAAGTGGTTGGAAATTGTTGTAGAGAAGCTAACATTTAAGTGAGATAGATTTTGATGCAGACCACTGTGCTAATGCTTTGGGGATTTACAAGATGCATAAAGAAGGAAGAGGAAACAAATGCAGTGTAGTTCAACACATAATAAAGGCTGTAGATGAATCCAAGGATTCCAAGGGTTGTAAGGAAGGAAGCGATCATTACTGCTCAGATTGATTGAGACGTCATAGAAGTGGTGTTTGACCTAGGTTTTGAATGGTGTGTAAGAGTTTGATGAGTGAAGAATATATTTTATGATCTTTGGAAGGACAAGTAATATCTGTTAGCACAGTGCCTGCCATAGAGTTGGTGCTCAAGAAATTGTAGTTGGATGAATGAGTCAGTGAGCTAACGAAGAGGAAGGGAGGAAAGGAAAGAAGAGATTTCTGGCAGATGCCTAAGAGAAGGTACACAGGTGTTTGAGGATAGCAAGATTTTGTTAGATGAAGCACGAGATTTGAATAAGGGGGTGGTCATAAATGAGGCTCGACAAAGGTCACAGGTGAGTCTGGACATGTAAGTGATGATTGGATTGTGGAAAGTCTCTTGGACCTTAGTGAGCCCTGCATACTTGTGAAGAGTGGAGTGAGGCTGAGCAGTTATCTGAGGCTTTAGGAAGAATGCTCTGATGGCTGGGAGGTGAAGGGCATTTAGACTATGACAGGAATCTAGGAGGGAAGTAATAAAGGCTTGGATTAGAGTTGTCACAGTGGGAACAAAAAGGAAGCGCCAGATGTTGGAGGGAGAGGCTCAGAATGATGGATTGACAGGATTTGGGACTGACCGGACAAGGGTGGGAGGAGAGATTGAAGATGGGTCGAAGGTTTCTGGCTTGGGTGTCTGGGAGAAAGTAACACCTTTAATAGGTGCACTATATAAATCACAAGGAGGGCCAGGATATTTTGTTTTGTTTTTGTTTTGAGGGTGGAGAGCAGAAGAAAAAAGGGGGGGTCGTTGTAATGAAGTCTTTGCCTGTTGTGATCTTTAGGCAGAAAATAGAAAATGGTCCCCTAGATATTAGATATTTACTAGTTTACAGTCTGGGGAGGTGAGTGGGATAACTGATCTCAGTTTCCTTTCTGGCTTTGTGATTTGAATTGGGCTTTCTATACTTGTGTACAATTCATTGTTTCCTTTTAACTTTTTTTTTAAAGCTTTAGTTAAATTTACTTCATTGAAATGCTGGTTTTGTAAATCAACTAAACACTTCCAGGCCCACCAAAGAATTATATATTAAATGAGAACCATCAAAAAATATTTCTCTACTTCTTGAAAATACGTGATATTCCGAGCCCTTGACAGCTCGGAAACATCTGGTAAATGATCACAATTATTTGTGATTGATGATGAATTTCCTTATAAAAAGTATAGTTTTGAATAAAATGCTTCAGCCAAGCACTTTTCGTGATTGTAATTTAATATTTTGGTCTGAAACATGTTTATATCCTATTGCTGAATTGAACAACTTGCCAGTTTGGACTTGCTCACTTGTTATGAAATTTAGTTTGCTTTTGAGAACCGCAAAAGATAGTTTATTCAAAATTGGTCTCTTTGATGGATATAGTCTAGTAATGTATTTACCTAGTTTTCTCTGGGAGTGTGGCATTGTAGTGAGGCAGTTTCTAAAGGGAATTACAAAACACATCTTGAAATACCAAAACAGTCTTTCAATTTAAATAATTTATGGGAAACTTTCTAAAAGAAATCTGTTTTCCTGCCTTCTTGAAGAATTTGCTGATCGTGAATTTACTTTTTTCTGTAATACTCAGACTATACCATTATGAATACATTGATTGTACAGTTTCACTGTAATTCAGCTATATCTTTAGAGGCTCTAAGAAATAAAGGGTTCTTTGCTTGCATGCCAGATGGCCCTGTTTACTAAACATCTTGTGTCTTTTAGTGGTTTTAATTTATTCAGCCAGGTTTTACTGTGACTTGCTACTATGAGTTGAGTGCTTGCTAGTTGTTGCTTGCTGTGGGGTTAGCTTTTGACATTGCTGCAAATGTACCATCCCTGATAGCTGCTTCTACCCTATAATCTCATGTGAAACTTCTAATATACCATAGTCAGAGAGACCAGATCTAATATTTTATTAGCATTGGGTACAAAATAAGGCTAAGTAGGTTCTGAGTGAGACTGGGATTCTTCTATAAACATAGCTAAAGGGCATGGGATTTTTGGCAGCCTTTAGAAGGAACAAAATGACTTTGCCCTCTTGGCTTCCTTGTGACTCTCCCTTATGTTCCAAATGGTGAGATTTTTGAACTCGTCATTCTTGTAGAACTGCTTTCTTATTTACACATTTCTCTTCTTTAAGGGAACATTGAATTAATATTGCATTTGCATTAGTCCTGGTAGTTAAATTATTGACTCTCAGCAGCTAAACTAATCTGAAATGGTAAACCCATTTATTAATTTAGTTTTTAAATGTGAAATAAAGAAAAAAGCCTTCCAGGCCCCTGTGAGTGTGGGCTTGTAAAATAGTGCTTTCCCTGTTCTTCCCGACCTTTCACTAGCATTGTGTGAGCTTTGTTCCAGTGTCCCAAAGCTTTAGATGGTTGTAACTTGGCAATACTCAGACAGAATTGAAGGGGCTTCTAAGAAAAAAAGGAGTTGAATGATGTATAGTTGGAGTATGAGTCCTTTTAGATATCAGGGTTTACTTCTGGAGCAGGCCACATTTGGAGCATGCCATTTATAAAGATGCAGGTTGTAGGGGAAATTGGTTGGGATGTTCCTAACCTTTTCTTTCATAGACTGGTATGGATGATCTTGCTAGTCATTAGTCTTCTTGCCCTCTCTTCCTTCTTAGTTCATTTTTGTCAGTATTGTTTATTTCGTCTTATTTTATACCCAAAGCCCAAAAAACCAAAACCTTGTGATATCTGATATCTTACCCCACACTAATCTAGTGTATAGTTTAGAAGGATTAGAAAGCAAGGAAGAAGTAGTTTTGCAGATGAACCAACCAGAGCTATCGGTTATTCACTTACTCAACCATCCCTGTGCCAGATGCTAGGGACACAGCAGTGAGCAAACTTTAACACAGCTGCTGCTCTCAGGGAGCTTCTAGTCCAGCGGGGGTGGGGGAGGGGTGGAAGGGGGAGGATACTCATCAAATATTCAGACATAGGGTTACAGTATTTGTAAGTGTTCTGAAGGAAAGACATAGATCTAAAGGATGAGTAAATGTTAGCCAGGCAAAGGGAGAGTGGCTATTGCTAAAGGCCTGATGCAGAAACTAAAAGAAATCCCAAGGTTGGAGATTATTAGTAATAAAATGGGAGCAGGGTGCAAAATGAGGCAGATGAGAGAGACCTACCCAGGACCTCGCAGGCAACAATGAAAGCTGTGGTTTTAGTTCCAAGAGCTTAGAGAGGTAACGTGATCATCACTGCTGGTTTTGGAGTGATTATTTTCCTTTTCAGGGCCTCAGCTGCTTTGGGAAATGTGAGGGTTATTCTTGTATGTCCACGGGAACAATCATCGTTCTCTTTCCTGCCAGAGCCATGTGGTATATTTGGTCTGCATAGCCCCCCTTACCTTCAACACTTTTCATGAATAATGGGGTTAATTTGCACTCTTTGAGAGTATTTCTGTGGGAGTGAATTTTAATCTTACCAGTGCATTCCTGAAGAAGCCTCCTTTTGTTTTCATTAATCTAAACATAGAAGGGAGTTTTCATTAGCTGATGACTTGTTATTATTTTCAAAGAAGGAAGTCACAGAAATATAGACTCTGATGATGGAAGGTTCCTTGCTGTTTGGCTTTAAGGCAAGTGGTGACACTAACCCATTTTACAGAAGCTACAGCAGAAGCCCTGAGAGGCTGTGCCACTTGCCCCAGGAAGAAATCAGCAAGTGGAGAAGGTTTCCTCACATTCCCAGTGCTGTGCTTTCTTAAAAACCTTGATAATGCACTAAAGGACAGGAGGGACAGTTGATATTGGGTTCTTTCCTTCCTTTCCTGATCTCACCTTTCTGCAGTTAAGTAAATAATAATGATGTCAAGAATCTAATATATGAAGCTGTTGTGTGGGGTTGTTGTTGCCTCCAGAAAGCATAGTGAGCTTCAGGGAGAACGGTCTGAGATTCTGCCCCCTTCTCAAGTAGACGCTTTGGTAGAAATGCCTTCTGTACCCAGACCCAACACATTCAGAAGACAGAGTGGATCAAATAGGGCAGGCAGCCCCTGAGAAACATTTGAACTATTGAATAGATTTGTCCAGTGTCAGAGACTAATAAAATGTGATAGCTGGAAAGAACTTTAGAATCCATCTAATTCGGTGGCTTCATCTGATAGGTGAGGATGTGGAGTCCCTGAGAGGCTAAGACACCAGCCCAGGAACCTTAAATGAGTGACTGCATTGCAGCTAGGGCCCCCAGTGTTCTTTGCTTCTCCATCAGGCTGCGTGCTGTATGATGTTCTGGAGGTGGGGCATCCTCTTCCCCAGGAAGCTGACATAAATGTGACTGTGGTTGGTTTTGCTGTACAGGCGAAAGCAAAAACATGGACCTTGAAATTGTTCCCTGATCTTAGATTAGTGTTAATTGAGTGATTTTGAAATTTGAGAGTTCCAGCCTTGTACAGAAATTTTAACATTTGATTGTCGGGATACTGAAACTCTTCCAATGATAAGGAAAATATTAGGGGGTGTATAACCCAGAGGGATGTCCTGATTAATTTCACAAAACACACACACATACATATACACACATATACACACATATAAATGTATATATAAAATCTTATTGTACTTTGGGTATACTGCTGTTTAGCATTTATCACACTGTAATATGTTTGCTTGTGTCTTTATTACGTAGTGAGCTTCTTGTTGGCAGGGAATAGTGGTCATTGGGCTTTCAGTAAATACTTGACTGAGTAATTGAATAGACAACAACTTTCAGCGGGGTTGGTGTAAAGATAACAAATGCCTTATGATGATGGTGTAGAATTTGTTCACCCTATTTAAAAAGTAAACATTTTGGTTTTGTGTATATGTGTGTTGCAAGCAGTCTGATAAATATGCTGGATGTAGAACCTTACTCATATTAGGTGTTCACAAATTTTGTTGAATGAATGAGCAATATTTGGAATATAAGTACTTCAAAGTATTCTTGTCAAAGTATATAAATTCCTGTAAAAGTAGGATATAAGTTGATATTAACCACTTATACTTATTAAATAAAAGGTAAATTGACTGTTTTCGCTTCATTATGCATGAGTTTCATTTTTAGTTATGGACTGATAATTTCCCAACCCTGCTATAGAGTAATTTTATAAACAGGTGGTGTTCTAGTTTGCTAGCTGCTGGAATGCAATGTACCAGAAATGGAATGGCTTTTAGAAAACGGGAATTTAATAAGTTGCTAGTTTACAGTTCTAAGGCCAAGAAAATGTCCCAATTAAAACAAGTCTATAGAAATGTCCAATCAAGGCATCCAGGGAAAGATACCTTGGTTCAAGAAGGCCGATGAAGTTCAGGGTTTCTTTCTCAAGTGGAAGGGCACATGGTGAACACAGAGTTTCTCTCTCATCTGGAAAGGCACACGGTGAACACGGTCAGGTTCCTCTCTCATCTGGAAGGGCACAGTGCGAACATGGCATCATCTGCTAGCTTCTTCTCCTGGCTTCCTGTTTCATGAAGCTCCCCAGGAGGCATTTTCCTTCTTCATCCCCAAAAGTCGCTGGGTGTTGGACTCTGCTTCTCGTGGCTCTGTCGTTCTGCTCTGCTCTCTCTGAATCACTCTCATTCTCCAAAATGTTTCCTCTTTTATAGGACTTCAGAAACTAATCAAGACCCACCCGAATGGGTGGAGACATGTCGTCACCTAATCCAATTTAACAACCACTCTTGATCAAATCATATCTCCAGGGAGATGATCTAATTACAGTTTCAAACATACAGTATCGAATAGGGATTAGAAGAAATGGCTGCCTTTACAA